>WYDF02309912.1:0-15039 GCA_009867245.2 Adranes taylori | reverse complement strand
TATATTCTCCTAGCATGGATTGTGTTTCATTAGTTCCATATTGTTCTTGCAACCTCGTCATAAATCTGAGATTTTCCATAATGTTTTCCAGTTCAGGCGATGTTTTAGGCTTATTGCATTTGTTACTGCGTACTGTTTTTATTTGAAAGGCTTGGCGCAGGTGATTTGAAAAAATTGTGAGAAGTGTTTCAAACATTGCATTTGATGTTGCGTGAGTAAAGTGAAGTAAAGATTCGTGAGTAAAGTGAAGTAAATGTGAGTAAAGATTATCCCAGCTACAATTGCAAATAGCGTTTTTAAACTTTTCGTAGTTCCTTGCTGTGTATTGACGCCTTTCTAATCCTTCATTTTCTTGATATATGGATATATTCAGAGTTTGTGGTTTGTGATCAATGATACGAATCCAGCCTTCGAAATTTACGAAGATGTTGTCGATGCAAGTTTGTGCATCTTGGTGGAAGCTTGTTGGTTTTTCGATTGTCCGATGGAACCCCAAGCTGCTCATTGTGTTTATTAGATTTGTACTGATTTGCGTGCTTTTGATCAGATCAATCTTGTAGTCTCCATATAAAATTACTCTTGTATCCGGCTGAAGCTTGTTGATTATTTTCTCAAGTAAGTTTTCTATGATATTAAAAAATCTTTGACACTCACCACTGGGGGATTTGTATATCGTTAGGATGACTAAGTTTAGGTCTGGTAATAGAATTCCTGTTGTTTCACATTGCTTTTCACTAGATTCATCCTTTATGAAGTTTAGCTCAAGTGCTGTAATGTTATTCTCCGCAAATATGCACACACCTCCGCGTTTAAATTGATTTCTATTTTAGCTGCTTATTAGCTTGTTGTTATATCGGGTGTATATAATATAGTTTTTTTCTCTTAGTCAGTGTTCTGTTACACATTCTATATTCACTTGTTCTGCATTGGCAAGAATATTTAGACCACGTGTCGTTAGTGATTGCACGTTGACATGTAGTATTTTTAAAACCATCTGTTTTGGTTATAATAGTTGTTTAATTAAGCAGGCAATCATCGAAAATTGCGAATCATACACATATGAGAGACCACAAAGATAGAAAAAATTCCGATGAACATTTGGGTGGATGGTCAGTTCTGCTATTAAGGTATATTAAGCTTCCTCGGCACCCACTTTTTTACAGAACATCATTGTATTAGTATAAGTGAATATACATAATCTCCGTTCTGGACCTTTATCATCGGATAAATATTATTAGATTGAAAACTCTATATATGTTACAAGTAAGCGCGCTGTCATTTACAATGTGTTTATAGGTTAATTTGAAATATTTCCTAAACCACATCTGACTGTCGCAGTCTATTTCTATAATTTTACTCTAATTAATTAAGACTACCAAACTTAATTAAGAGAGATCAGTTTTTAATGGTGATAACATGCATTTTAAAGCATCTGTTTTGGGGCTATTTCTTCTATTTCTTTGTCTTCAGTGTTCACTAGTTTTCCTCCGTTCCCATCTAAAAATATGTGAGCTCACACTGATGTTTTTTGGCCAGTTGAGTGGGTTCATTAGTGTTTCTTTATGTATATAATCAACACATATTTTAAAGCAGCCCCCTGAAGAGTTAGTCAGTAATCTAGTAGACTCGATATCGTTTACATTCGTTACATTTTTAATGTGTTGTTTTACATTATGTTCGGCTTCTTGAGGGAGTACTTTTTTAATGAACAGCCATGCCTTTTTTTCAATTCTTTTTATTATTGTATTTTTAGCTCTTCCTATTACTTCTGATATGCTTCTTTTCCTTCCAAATTTTTGGTTTTTGTTCCGCACTACAATAAATCCGTCGCTGTCAGCCTTTCGCTGTCCGTCGCTGTCAGACGGATTTCTTGGATTATTTCCCGAAGTTATTTCTTTGTTATTCGTGTGTATCCGGTTTTGTTTTTGGCTTCTAGCAGAATTTGTTGCGTTTGGTTGTTGATCTGTATGTTTAGTTGATTGTTTCTTCTGTTGCTCATTCATCAGAGCTCCTCAATAATTAGGAGTTCTGATCTTGTTTTGTGAGCTACGCGTTTGGTGGTTATTTCTTTCAGTAGGAGTATTCGCATCGGCCGTTGCTTGTTCAGAGTTATTGGTATAGTTTAGTTCACTATCTACTAGGTCTGAGCATAGCTGATTTTTATATCTACTTTTATTTGGTATGTTATTTGTTTTTTCATTTCTGGTTAATTCACTCGTTGGGTATTATGTTTTTCGTGGAGCTGCTTAATAGGTCTGCCATTTCCGCAAGGATTTCTTTCTTTTGGTTTTGTATGATATGATATCGTTCAAGTTTTCATATGATATTATTTATGAGTTATCATCCCTTCATATAAGCTTATATATATATATACCGGGTGAGTCATTTAACCTGGAATTTTGTGTATATCGAAAAATGTGGCTAACTTTAATAAACGACTGAGGTAGGTACATGTATTTTTATTGCAAATGTGTTGCAAGATTGAAACAATTTGTTTTCAATAGAAGAAGTCGTGAACATTAAAAATCGTTGATCAAAGCGTCATTTGCCAGAATTAAACCGTAACAGCATTGCATAGGCCGTCGAAAAATACGAAATATGTGTTTCTCTGTTTCTTGATTCTATTGATTTCTGTTCCATTTCTTGCAACTCACAGCGCCATCTGTCTAGAATCCAATTTTTTTTTTGGACAATTCCTACGTACTTTGCGACGTAAAATTCGAAACTGTGATAAAAACAGCCACTCCGCCCACGGGGAGTACGGGGGTAAGTTTAATTTAGTACTAACTGGTGCCCCCCCCCCTCGGAGATATTAAAGTTTCGAGATATTAAAGGAAAATTTTCTGTCCGATCCGACAGAAATCAATAGAATCAATGAACAGAGAAACACATATTTAGTATTTTTCGACGGGCTATTCAATTCTGTTACGGTTTAATTCTGGCAAATGACGCTTTGATCTACGATTTTAAATGTTCCCGACTTCTTCTATTGAAAACAAATTGTTTCGATCTTGCAACACTTTTGCAATAAAAATACATGTATCTACCTCAGTCGTTTATTAAAATTAGCAACTTAGGCGGGGGAGGGGCAACCGTAAGATCATTGAATTGCGCTCCTAAAAATACTAAATACGTGTCTCTCTGTTCTTTGATTCTTTTGATGTCTATTCCATTTCTTGCGATTACAGCGCCATCTGTCGCAAATCTATTTTTTTACAAATCGTACGTACTTTTCGACGTAAAATCCGAAACTGTGATAAAAAATAGAGGTTCCTATTTAAGATTTCAAATTTTCCGCCCGCCCCAAACACAGTGAGTGTGGGGTGGTCGTAATTTAGTAGCAGCGGATATCCCCCTCGGAGATATAAAAGTTTCTATTCGACAGATTTTCTGTCCGATCCGTATTTTTCGATATATACAATATTCCAGGTTAAATAATTCACCCGGTATATATAATGGTTGCGTTGGGCAACAGCTCATCATTTTCAGTTGTGCATTTGCTAGAGGTGGAAGTCGTTACTCTGAAAATGGAGATTATCGAATCTAAAAGAGGCAAGCCAGTGGTTTCATATTTGGTGTATAAATACACTCCAAAAGAGAAATACCAAAACTGGGAAACATTATACAGATATATCAACAGAACTTGTGCAGGAAATATAAAAACAGCTAGTGAGAAGACAAATGTTCTAAAATAGAAAGAACATTTAAAATGTGCACCTGATACAGCCAAAAATGATGATCTGCTTTGCATTTCAAATACCAAGAAATGGATCCGAGAAGAATCTGCTCCAGTTACGCAGATTTATGAACAAATAATCACGAGAAACATCACAAAGGACTTGATTTTGTCACTACAGAACCAAGGTTCAACTCCGTTAAAAAACAACTGTACAGTCCACAGCATAAATCTTAAGCATTCAGAGATAACCAAAACTCAGAAGTGATATTATAATTCCAGCAAAATTTAAAGATTTTCTTTTTTATGATACCATAATCGAAGATAGATTATTGATTGTTACCAATCAAGAAGCAAATTTATTAAGAGGCGCAACTATTGTGTTCGGTGATGGACAATTTAAAAGCTGTCCTACAATATTTCCCAACTTTATGCAATTCACGTCGATATAGGCAGTACTGCTATACAAACCTGTATTATTCCAGTTATTTATGCATTATTACAGGACGAGAAACAAGAGAGCTACATAAAGCTTTTTGAAATGTTAAAGCTAAAAGTTGCTGAATTCAGACCAAGAGAATTTCATGTAGATTTCGAAGAAGCTGCCATAAATGGATTTCTCAGAATGTTTCCAGATGCAGAAGTGGAGGGTTACAATTTCCATTTCAATCAGGTGCTTTGGAGAAAAACTCAAGAACTTGGACTTGTTGTGGATTATAGAGAAAAGGAAGAAGTGAGAAACCATTTAAGAATGTGTGCAGCTCTAGCACATATACCTCCTCATCATTGATGACGGATGGATGTATATAATGTCAAATTCACCAAATATCGATAAAATAATAAAATTCCACAATTATGTTGTTAATAAGTGGATGGGCACTACAAGATATTGGGTATGTTATAATATCCGCCATCGCACGACAAATGTAACCGAAGGTTGACACGCAAGACTAAACAAGAAAATTAGAAAAAGTTACCCCAATAGTTTATAGATTGATTAATGTGCGATACGAGGATTCAATTTTCTACAAAATGATATATCAATAAAATGAACTAAAGACGAATGCACTGAAAGATCAAAAAAATTCATAGATTTAGAAGGAAGAATCCAAAGTACCATCGATGAATTTCTTCACAAGCGAATAGATTTAGAACATACTTTGAAACGTTTAACACATATAGTAAAATATGAATAACTCAAGTTCCTTGCTTTTTAATTATATTGACAAAGCAATTTAGCGAATGGAATTCTGTAAATATTTCTATAAATTCTGTAAATAATATTTAAAATATAATCTGTAAATAATATTTTTTTGTTTTTCTTTAAATTTGTATTTACCTAAAAATTAATGACAAGCTTCTAATTGGAGCACAAAAAGTTTTAAACACGCCAATTTATAAAGTTTGCTTTGATAGGGCTATACAAAATAAACATTATAGATTGCCAGTCCTAAGCCTGGAGAATACGTGAAGGAAGAAATTGTATTGCCAGTCCTAAGTCTGGAGAAAGTGTGAAGGAGGAAATTGTATCAACGGCCAAAAAGGGAATAAAATTATGGCTTTGAAAAGTCAAATTTTCCAGTAAATTCTTTATTTATAGCCTTTATCTATAGCTTAACTAATTTGCATCAAAAGATGTAATTTATATAAAACCTTTACTGGTATGTAAATTGTCTATACAAGGTCCGTTTCAAAACCAGTCGCAATTTCCGATTACACAGACAATGCACCGTTGTTACCATTACTAAATTTCATTGGTGTCCTATATTTTTTTAAGTATCTTATAATTTCTCAACAATTGTTTTTTTTAATTTTTAAGAATATAAAATGTAATGTATTTTAGGGTTTATAAAATTTATTATAAGTTTGTAATTTCTATTGCTTACAATAAAGCCTTTTTTAATTATTGTTATTATTATAAAATTTTATATCATCTGAGAATTTTTATATCATATAAAATTTTATATTCAATCCGAAGGATGTTCAAAACAACACTTAAGTTTAGAGCTCAAAAATGGCTCCGACAAAAGATTAAATTCCGAATATGGCCATTAAATTATTGCCGCCTCAAATAATGCTATTTATAACAACAATATACAACCTGCACTACAGTAGTAAACCTGCACTATTAACCAAACAATTGGAGATGCTGTATCAGTATCTTATAGAGTATATATAGAGTATATTACAATTGTAATATACTCTATAATAAAATATATTCTCTATAACTTCGAGTCATTACACTTGTCACTTAAATCGTACTCTCGCTCGCCCTAATCCACTTATTAAACAAACATTTAATACCATAACAACTAATATAATATATATTACTCTTAAACAAAAGAAAAACAATTTACTGCAACACAGGATATCTTCTTCTTCTTTTATCTATTTCGATTTTTTGTTTTTGTAATCTTATTTGCTATTTGCCGTATGATCTCTACAGCATCGTTTTGGAAACCTAAACAGACTCCCAGTTTTCCTCTTTCTTTCCACATACTCTACATGTTCTCTTAGTATCCTTTATCTAGTACTCTTGTCTACTCTCCCCTCTCCACTATCACATTTAAACCTTGCAATCATCCTTTAATGTCTGATACTTTTGTTTGACAATAAATATTCCAGTATCTTCCTCTCCACCTTTATGTATTCATATTTGATACTATAAACACAGTCCTCCCACTACTTTGTCCCTTGGGCTGTAGGTACACTATTTCTATATTCTGTTTTTATTTTACCGCCCATATTTCCGCACTATACATTAATATTCTTTTCACATCACACTATGGAGATGCTCAAGATAATGGTACCTTGAACTTCATACCCACAGACTCACCAAACTTTTCCTCCCACACTCTCTTGATTTTGACTGCTGCCAATTTTGCGTTCGTTGTCAATATCCTTGCATGATCCCTGCTTTCCCCACTTCTATTTAGGCAGTAACCTAAACCTTTTGTTATCGGATAACGAAAATTAATTCAACTAATTAAGGTAATAAGTAATCTTTTAATATAATATAAGTTTTTTAATCAAATTTCATCCAAATCGAATATAATATATAAAGTGCTAAATAAGAATTTTATGAACGAGAGAAAATGTAGATGTTTAATACCAATACAGTGGGAAGGGGTTAAGTATTCGAAAATAAATATTTAACTTCTGCGTTTAGAAATGCATTGGCGTTTAGAAATGCAATCGCGGGAGCCGATACGATGTCGCGTCCTGGCTCGAATTCTTGGTCTTGGCAGAATTACTTCAGTAAAAATCACTAATTTAATATTTCCACTTCAATAAGTTTATTCTTATTAATTGTCTCTAGATTTTTGTAGACTTTCGAAAGAAAAATAAATGCAATATTGATCCTTAAAATTGACAACTGATCAAAGATGTTTTCCTGGTCGTAGTTCTAAACTTTCTAAGACTTTTAGCAAATGTTTCTCTTAAGCCTCTAGCCGTCCATTACACAGAAAGGCACTGTCTACTGGTGACACGCCAGAAGAGTCTCCCTCCCAGATAATTTCACATAAATGAACCTATTCAATCCAGCGTTACTCAGACGAATTTTGGGCGTTTTGTTGGCCGTTTCTGAGTGGGTTTCCGCACATGTGGAATAGAATAATTTACAATAAGTGATCAGACCTATTTCTTACACTGCGTATTTCGTACAAGAAATAAAAAACTTATTTCTTGCACTGCGAGCTAAGTCGTGGTCTTAAGTTTGGTTTGCTCTATTATAATTATATTTATTATATTACTGTTACCAGAGTAATATTACTATATTATTAATATATATCATATTGTTAATTCAACTATATATGTCAATATATATCAATATATATCAATATTATTTTCAATGCTGTTATCTTATGATTATTTATTAAAACCTGATTTACATTTATGTGATTATTTAATTTCAAATATTTAATTAATCTACATTTCTTCTTCTTTCACCTATATTTTATATTTGTTTTATTATGCGATTATTAATATTATTACAGTTATGTTATTAATCATTTACGCGTATCTAAGTCACAACTATGTTACGTTTCATGTAATACAATGGATGACATCATTCTATGTTAATATGTCATAAATATTAATATATTTATATGTTGCGTATATGGCGTACTGTGTCAAGCGAGCGCGTATAGAGTAACGCCTCTGTTAATATTAGATTAAGTGAATAGGAAGTGGGTTGGAGCTTTACGTTTGGCTAGCTATACTCTATTCATTAGAATTGTTATAGTCTATTCACTTGTATGTTTCTAAGTCAATTAATATGTTATTTACACCGTTTTATCTGTTTCACGTCTTTATATATTATACTATAATATAGACCCTATTGTATTATTGCAGGCAGGTAAATACAACAGGCTGATGCATATAAATCTAGATTTAATAAGTATTGTAATTAATTATTTTAATTACTTTTGATTCACTGAAGATTTGTTTCAAGCGCCAATACTAAGTTATAGATATTCATAAATTTATTTAATTTAAAGAACTAGTAATTCAAATCATGTAATTTTTTTTAATCAAGTCAATAATATGTTTTATGAACATTAAATCAAGTATATTATCAGGTATATTTCGTTTTTATGTCGGTTGAATCATTCGTTCTCTTGTTGTTCGTCTTATTCATTTCGTTTACTCATAACTAAAGGGTTTATAAATGAAGAGTTTATAAGACTTCTCTGTCATCTACGTTTTCAATGCAAAAACGTGGAAGTCAGTGTCAGAGGAAGAGAGGGGCCTATACCAATAGCACCAAGTCAACGAAGATGCCTGAGATAAAACTGTAGAGGTCAACAAACAGCGTTGCCCGCGTATTCCACGCATGTTGGTAGATGTGCCAACCACACTACCAAAACAGCAAGAAGAATCAACATAACTTACCGGAGGTTCGAGAGTTACTTGGGTATTTCTGAGACCTCAATCTAAAAGATTTTACATGATGACTTGGGCGAGAAAAAATTAGTTTCTCAATGGATCCCGCTGCTCATGTCAGTTGGTGCCGAAAAACTCTGACTCTTATTAACAGAAGCCGTTCCAAAAATGTGTACAGTATCATCAATGGTAACCAGTCTTGGATTTATTCTTATGAATTGGACTATAAAGATCTGTCTACTGTTTGGATGTTTCAAGATGAGGAGAACACAACCAAAGCAGAACGCAATTTTTGTATCAAAATCCGGACATGTGGCTACAATTCCTTTACAAAATCGAAGGATGGTAACTACTGATTGGTACACAACCGTTTGTTTGCCAGAAATCATTTCTGAGCTGCGAAAAAACAACCCACACCGCCGGATCATCCTCCACCATGACAAAGCGAGTGCTCACACTGCTCGACAAACATTTGAGTTTCTGGGGCAACAAAACATCAAATTTCATGATCATCCTCCGTACAGCCCTGACTTAAGATCCCATGATTTTTCACTTTTCCGGCCATCAAGAATACCCTGCGTGATCAACTATTTCAATCACCTGAGGATACAGTAGATGCTTTTTCAAATGACCAAATTCACGGTCAAACCTTACTGGTACCAGTTTTCACTTGACTTCAGTAAGATGACCTGATGTTACTGAACTCATGACCCTGCCGGTTTCATAAACCTTACTTCCTAGCCCTAATATAGAAAAGGCTCACCCGGTATCTACTCAACATCTAGACCTATTTGCCCGCCTGTCGGATAACCGGCTTCATGTACAGCGCCTCCTTGAGGGCTGTCTGGTTAAGGATGACCACCCAGATTGGCTAGTGCTTCCCAGGCCTTCTCATTAGCACACATCCTGATGGTTATTCCCACCGAGTGAAAGTCTGCCCTTAGGACAACCTCCGTGGCCTGTCTTTTATTTGTCCAGACGTTACAGCTAAGTGTGCTCAGAGTGTGCTCAGCGCTATCACTTCCAGAGTTGCAATATTTGCTCTACGGCCTATGCAGATATGCACCAAAACTACAATGGCCAGTTAGCACTTGCGTGAAGTAATCGTTAAGGTTAACGTGCTTCGAGTTATGCTAGGTTCTAACACAAGGGACCTATGCGCCCATCTGCCTTTAACGATGCTGTCCCTTTCCGCTTGCCAGTTAAGGACTCGGAACTTTCTTGTCTGGGTGATGACTTGCGCGTGCAGGTTCTTGCTCTTTTTGAACATTATTGGCACAATGCCTGCAATAACATTCAGTGCGTCAAAACACCATCCTGCATCCTTGCTGTGGATAGTGAAACACTAGCTCTTTTCGCAGCATGTTTCACATCTGTCGCAGGCGCAGCGACTTATCCAGCACGACTCCCAAGTATTTAACGTCATTAGTGAAATACAGCTGGTATCCCAGCACACTGATATCGACAGGCGGCATTTTATTACACTAATTAAATACTTATTAAATACATGAACACTTACGAAATACATTAAACTTATTAAATACATGGAATTTTTGGAACACCTTGTTTTAATTCAATACAATGTGGACCCCAACACTGCAACATTCAAAGTTCATTTTTCTTCTTCCCGTCAGCCATATAGCCTCCGTTTTTTTATGCGTAAGATTTAACTTGTGTGTGTGCATCCATACTTCGATTAGGGCAATTGCTTTATTGAGGTCTTCCAGTAGGTTTGCAGCGTGTTTATGTTTTACTACAACAGCAACCTCGTTAGCGGCGAAAGCAAAAAGGTGAACACTCCGCGCAAAAGGTAGTTTAAGTAAACTGTCACACATCACGTTCCACACGGTTTGACCCAGTACCGAGCTCGGTGGAACACCCCAAGTCAGTTTCCTTGCCCTTCTGGTCCCTTCCAGTGTGTTGTGCATGAATTCCTGTCCTGTGCATGAATTTTAAGCCTGTCAAACAGGTAGCTTAAAATAGGCTCTAGAATATATTGGGGAACTCTGTTAGAACAAAGTACTTCATTTGTGCCGTCCTCCCGGCTTTATCACCCAGCCAGCTTGAATGAGCGGTGGACCGCTTCCACGGTCGGACTTTTCTCAGAAACTGAATTGCATACCGCGCAGTCCTGTAATCGTTGGATGATTAGTGTACGACCCTGTTCTCCGGTTTTCTGGCACATTTGAGGAAATGGACCGGTCCCCAGGATGACGTTGAATACTTGGAGCAGAATTGTGGGGTTTACCACTACTAGCATATTGATGCGAGTCCTGGAAGTCCTTCCGGACCAGGGGCTTTACCAAGTTTGATTTTACGCACTGCGCGTTGTAGCTCTTCCGAGCAGAAAAAATGCGTTTCTTCGCTTGGAGTCGCAGAAAGGAATTCTAGTACATGCCACCTGTTACAAACTTTATCAAAGTAGGATTGAGATTATGCTACTATTCTCTTTATATAACCACCATACCGCTTTTCGTATTTCTTTGTAACAGAAAATGCTCATGCATGAGTCCTTTATTATGTAGAAAGCTGGATATTTCTTTATTATTTAGTACACAAATCCTTATCTATAGGTAAACACCTACAACACGCAATAATGTAATGATTGAAATTAATATAATCATTTGTGTCTTTCAAGAATTTACCCTACTAGGGAATCGAACCCGAGTCTCCCGATTTCTGGTCTAGTGTTTTGATCACGAAACTATGGATTTCAAAGAACACATACTTTCTTATGAGTTAAAATTTCGTATGAATCATCTACTATATGTATGTATGAACAAGTATTATAGTTTCCAATATTACCGTCAATGCATAAATCATACGTGATCAGACAGGTGACATCACTAGTCTTCTTTCTGATCTGATTGGTCTTATCTCGTGAAATATCCATTCTATTTATCAGGCCAGCCGGCTAAAAGGCGTGAAAACAGAAATTAATATACAAATAAGGTGAAAAACAAGACTAGTGGTGCCACCTGCCTGACGACGGTAATTTTGGAAACTGCAATTCTTTGTTACAGAATTGCCCTTATCAAAGCTGGATCATAATTTTTAGTTTTAACTACTATACTGCTTTTTATATTTTATTCTGTTTTTTTGTAACATAATAAATTATGCTCGTGTATGAGATTATACAAGATTCAGTTAAAATTCACTGTTCTGTATATGTTTCTATTCGCGATTTTAATTTACTGATAATATGATGTAAAGCTAATTACAATGCAAAAATTGTTAGGATGTTCCATACCATTTTCCATTAGCAAAATAGCAAGTAAAAATATCGAAATAAAGGTAATGTGATTTGTGTCATAAATTTATCTTCTGATAGCATTCTTGTCTTTTTCGTCGGCTTCTGCAGAGTGTAGGTAGAATTAAATGGCTGAATGTTTAACGCAGATGTTGTAAGCTGATCCAGCCAGCGGACATGATGAAGATGTAGAAAATGTTGTAAAACGTATTATTGAAGATGCGATGAAATTTTGTGACGTAAAATATGAAATTGTGGTGATGTTGGATTTATTCGCTGTCGCCAGAGTAATAACGGAACAAGCGGTCATGATGTTCTTCTTGTGTTACTTTATAGAGTCATCCTTTGCCGTGTGTAGGGGGTAATGGCACATCGCCTGGAGATATAAGTGGTAGTGGTGAGCGGGGGGTGTTGTAGGCTCTTTTTATTGCTGCTTTATTGATGTGGTTGGAAAAGGTATGTTTGTCAGCATCCATGGTGTGCGAGGACAATGTAGCTTGATCGTCTTTCTGAAGTTTGATCTCTGGCATCTCTGTAGATATGTGCTTGTCGCTTGGCGGCTCTCTTCCTTTGTTGTCGCCCACCTTTTTTCCTCATTGAAGATGTAGATACAAGAGAGGGGTATGAAAGATTGACAAAAGAGAAGAAATAAAGATTAGATTATGTTAAGAGACGAAAGATTCAGTAGAAAACTATGAATCGGGTTATCTATGTATATTTGACCTCATGTTCTTAGAATTACTATTAATTTGAGTTGATTTCTAAATTTTTAAATGAAAATAAGTTATTTGTTGGTAACGCTTACTAGAACAAAATCAGATTCCGGAGTGCGATTTTTTTGCTCGCCCTATGTAAATAAGTTTGATCATTTCATGGTGGCTTAAGCTAGCAAAGCGTACGTATTTGCTCACTCATCAACAGCTAGTGTAAGACCCAAAATGTGTCTGAATTACAGTAGATTGGACGGCTCCTTTCATACGAACGTTTCGGAAGAAGCCGAGTCTGGCATATTGCCGAAGCTGGTGGCATTCGACGGCGTCGGCTACTAAAGCGTGTGACTTGAAAGAAACTGCTGCTAGAAAAATTTAGGTAGCCTAGGACTTTCCCCAATCAAAGTTTCGTTCTGATCCGTTAAGAAATTTATGGATCAAAATTGCTCTATTTTGTTGATAAAACCGTAAATGATGGAACGTGTAAGCGGTGGTAGTAGCAGTGCTACTCTACCAAAATTTTACTACTTTACCAAAATCAAAAGGATGAAAAGCTTAATGACTTATTTAAAAACGAGTGGTGGAAAAAATCGTAAACTCTTTTTCCAGTAAAGAACTAATAATAAATGGCCTCTGCAAAGGCAATTCGTTAAGTCTTAAAACTTAAAATAATAAGAAATAAAAAATGTTGTTATAAGTATGTACATGCGAAAATATTCTATACGTGTGACGAATGTACTTATATATTTACAGGATACAGGAAGCAGCTAGCTTTTTAGCGAATGTTTTTATAGCGTGTTTATCTTTTCAGAGAATGTACACTTGAGGAATTTGCGTAGCTATAAGTATCTTATATGTTTTTCTAGGTGGCTCGGATATTGTTGACGATTATATCTTTCTCACGGCGGCACGTCTCTTGTTCTTGTTATCACGATTTGAATTTTATTTTTAAACATATAAAATCTTTATAATGTGAACTTATTAATATTATTTATTATTTGGTAATTAGTTATTAGTAAACTGATTTATTAATTGGTATATTACATTTGTTTAAAAAATTAATTAGATTTTATTAGTCAATTTATATATTATATTAGCAGATTACTCACTGAAGTGATAAATTATTAGAGAATTTTTTCTTGCAATCGTTAATTAATTGAATTAATAATAAATCGATATCAACTTGTTCATAAGTGCATATCGTAGATTAATCGTACAAGATTTAACACATAAGGAATTATTTCTTCTTTTAAATCCATGCCCCGTTAATTTAGTAGTCAAAACACCTAACTGGAAATCGGAAGACTCAGGTTTGGGGTAAAATTTTCTGAGACACAAATGATTTTATTAATTTCAATCATTATGTTAATACACCGAGGGTCCGTACACCCATGAAATATCTATCCTATACATACTAACAACATAAAGTAATAGGTATTATTGATTTCTAATATTTATAATACGAGAATATACTCTACTCGCGAGTTTAATTGACTGATGTTGTTGCTTGAAGTTAATTATAACGTAAAAATTTGTTAGGACGATCCATTTTCCATTAGCAAAAGTAAAAGTATAAGAGTAGCGAACTAGAAATGATTTGATATTGGTTATTATTTGTTCTTCGGTCCTGTGAATGGCTTTGAATGAAACTTCTCTTATGGCACCTCAACTTTCTCAACTCAAGATGGTTTGTTTAAATTTTCGAATCCTAGATTTTATTGTTGATAATGAAACGTTGTTGGGAGCTTTTGGAGGAATCGGCGAACCGGGGTTCGAGGGTGCATCTTCTTGTTGGCTAGATGGCGGAACTGTCATCGGTAAATTTATTAACAGACACGGTATCCATGGACAATGTAGCATGATGGGGTTCAATATGTGCAACAATTCTCTTCCACCTCTTCTGATGGCGGTTTCCTTTCTTCCGCAATGAAGATACAGTTAAAAGGAAAGAGTTGTAAAATAGAAGAGCCAACAAAAATACTGGAAATGAAAAAAATCAAAAGATTCCGGAGAAGAATAAAGATGTGTCATTTGATTCGTACTATGATATCTGGGTTAATAAATTTTCTCGAAGAAATCGAACAAAGGTTGACATATATAGCCTTTCTTTAATTTGAAACCATTTACTACATTTGGGCATTGTTTTCTTCAGTCCGTTCTTTTCTTATAAGTTTTGGCGGAATATTATTCAACTACTTAACTTTATTTAAGGATTTATATTGAATTCATTTTAATTAATGATTATTAAATTAATAACAGATTGAAGTAAGTGATATTAAATTAATTACCAGATAGCAATATAAACGAGCACGCAATAGAACGAGCACACTTCAATATTTTGTGCGGAGATTTTAATGCTAAAATGGGACCGAGAACCAATGAAACTGAGATTTCAGTAGGAAATTTTGGGCTTGAAGGCAGAAATGAACGTGGTGAGACATTGCTGGGTTTCTTGCTAGAAAATAATCTATTTCAAATGAACAGCTTCTTTAAGAAAAGGCCAAACAGAAGATGGA
>WYDF02309901.1:0-15039 GCA_009867245.2 Adranes taylori | reverse complement strand
AAGGCCTTGTGGAAGTCCACAAAGGCAATGACAAGCGGTCTATTGTATTCGATTGATTTTTCGATCACAGTTTTGATACCTTGAAGATGGTTATTGGTTCCAAATCGTTCCTAAGTACGTAAGTAGTCCAGGTGATCGTGCTCTTGTGGGCAGCTGAAAAAGATTCTAACTGCTAATTAATAAAACAGCATTTAACGATTTTACAAAATAACGACTATTGGTCTTCTAGACAATCTAAACAAAGAAAGAAATATAAATATAAAATTATCACAATGAATAATGTTAAATTAAACGAATACCGCATAAATGGCGGTCAGCAAATAAACAGTAGCAATTCTATCATAAAGAAAACAATATATAAGCGGTGCATGTAAAACAGTACAAATCTACGGTAACAAAATAATAATGCGGAAAGCATGTACAAATAGTTAATAATACAACAGGAAGGCGGGGGTAAATCTAAATGCACGATATGTATAATCGACAAGGTAGGAATCTCAGGAGTCCTATAAACGTCACTAACACCCTGTTTAGCACATGTGCTTTGCTTGCTAAGTGACTAAACCTAACCCCGATTAGCGTAGGTTAGAATTATACGCTCTAGTGGATAGAATAGAAAGGAGACCACTATAACCTACAATAATACCCCGATTAGCGTAGGTGTTACCGCTACCGAGCGACTAAAACCATCCCCGATTAACGTAGATTAGAATTATATGTTCCAGGGTATTGTATGAAAGGCCTCACCATAAGCTACAATAACACTCCGATTAGGATAGGTGTTACAGTTATTTAGCGACTAAAACTAACCCCGATACGAGCAGGTTAGAGTTAGAATTATATGCTCCAGTGAGTAGGAAGCAGGTTGGTGGTGGGATAAAAGGAGAAATAAAGCTATTGAAAATGTGACTCAAAATAGTATCCGATATATGAAATCGCTTACAAGACGCATTATTTTCTCGGCGATGGTCGCTCTGCTCATTGTCTTAGCTTGGCTGGTCTGCTATTGGCTGCTGCTGGACGTCTTGTTTTCGAGTTCACAAAATTTGAACTAAATTATTATATTCAAAACCTCGCTATTTATAAGCCTCAACCGTCATTCAACTTTTGCTCCGTATACAGATCAGTGTGTAGCCAACCATACGTCTCTTACTACCTGATACGATCTCCACACATAATTCTAAGCAACGCTCGGTATTAATTCCACCCTGTGTAGCAGCCAAATATATATTTTTTTCTTTCGGTGGCACTGCATATGTTACAGTGGAAACAGTCAGCCCAGCAATAGAGATAAATAGCCAAGCACATTATTTTGTTCTCGCTGCGGTCTCTTACACAGTGAAGAGAGTTGGAGAACACAAACGCCGCTCGCATATACTTTCTATATACATACACAGTTAGCGTGCGTAAACAATCAGACACATCATGTACGGAAAACGTAATACATATTTAACATATATAACGTCGTGTGTATTACACAACATAGGACAAGCGACAATAGATCTCTGGTGCGTGATACGTAAGCGCCTTTGTATCTTTCAATAAATAATATGCGTTTAAATTTATTACTAGTTCAATTCAAAACGCTTGTTTTAACAAGCACATTAATGGTAAAAGTTCCTCTAACACATATCTAACTCAGCCACAAACAAAATAGCAATTAACTAATTCATCAGCATGCAGCAAACGAAAGTCAGATCGATCGAAGGAGGAAAATACTAAAATAAATCTACTTCACATTAACATACAATGCATCAGAAGCAACGTTAGTGAGCGTGAATCCGTTTTAAATTGTATACACAACAAATTTTTCATAATGTCTATCGAAACACTCGCTAGTGGAATCGGAGCTTAATTGTCTAAAAATATTAAATCTTGAACCAATATCTACCTACAGTAGACAAACAACTAGATCACACGGCGGAGTTATGGTTCTAAGTGATCCCAAACTAGCAAGTTCGCCTATTCATGCCATAAATGAATTATCAATAAACACTACCTGCAAGGTGGCTACAGCAAATATGAAAGATCTCAATCTAATTGTAATAGTTATATACAGATCAGCACTAGGCAACTTGAACGAATTTCTGTTGCGATTAGAACAAATCCTCCTAGCAACTAATCCTAAACAGAACATCATAATAATAGATGATTTTAATCTTAGACTTGATGTTAAAAATACTAATGCCTCGGCTATGGGAGATGTATTTCACTCATATAGCTTTATACAAACAATTTGTTCACCAACAAGAGGTGTAAATTGCCTCGACAATATTTTTATAAATTTTGGACTGAACAATCACATTATATCTAATGTTGACACGAATCTGTCGGACCACATTGGACAATCTATAAAATTTAAAATTGCAACACGTCTGCGTTCAGAGCATGTTAAAATAGTAATACAGATGCAGACTATTGTGCGAATTAAGAAATATTACATATATTATTAATGTTGATAAATAACAGAGAATGTATAGGGCACTTACTTGTGTTATTGCATTGAGAAATAATAGATATAATTTGTAGGATGTTTGTTGTTATTGTCATTAAGAAATACATTTCAACTTAGCTCATTTAAATTCCTAGTGTGTAATAATAAAGGCAAATTTTCAATAAAAAAAATTAATATAGTATGTGGAGAAGATGTAATTAAAGGTCGGGAACGAGGAGTAAAAACAGTAAGTGTAATAAGTGAATTAGATTAAGAAATAATCGGCATACATTTATTTGATTTAGTTTAGTTCTGGATTTTGCGAACTCGAAATAAGTCAGCCAGGAGCGACCGCTAGCAGGTTCACCGTTGAAGTAGCGCGTTTGGTAAGCAATTATATGTACCATTTAATGCCTTGTTGATTGCATTTATTTTTAATAGCTTAGTTTCTCCTTCTAGCTTACCTTCAACCTATTTTCTGTATAAGTAGAGTGTATGTGTCTAATCTACGCTAATCGAGGTTGGGCTTAATTACTCGGTAACAACAGCACGTACGCTAACCGAGATGTTATTTATTGTAGTTTACAATGTTCCGATTCGCTCAAACCACTAGAATGTATATTTATAATCTTAACCACTCGCTAACCGTATCACATACGCTAACTGAGGTGTTAGAGTAGCTTAGGCTGCTTCCTTTCCGCATTAACCACTAGCGTGTATATTTCTAATCTACACTAAGCGAGATTAGTCTTAATCACTCAGTAACCGTAGCACCTACGCTAACCGAGGTGCTACAGTGGCTTACTGTGTACTTTTTCTTAATCACTCAGTAACCGTATCTACTACGCTAACCGAGGTGTTACAGTGTACTTTTTCACCCCGCTCACTAGAGTGTATATTTCTAACCCAGGCTAACCGAGGTTAGTCTTAGTCACTCGGTAGCCTTAACACCTACGATAAGGTGTTATAAAGTGGCCTGTAGCTATTCCTATATTCCTAGCATTTCCATTGTCCGTATCATTTTATTAAGGTAAATCCCCGCCTCATCGATGCATTATAAACCACATGTACATTCTTGCCGTAGATTTTGTTATTACCATCACACGTCTGCACTTCTATATGCATCGCTTGCACTACGCTTTGTATATAATATTATTGTTATTTAATAGAGTAATTTATGAAAAAAATATTTCTTATTACTTGTGACCGGCAATCGAGAGGCTCGGATTCGAGTCCCGGATGGGCTAAACATGTTTTCAACACACACAAGTAATACATATTAATTTCATAATTTATTCTATTAAATAATGACAGCGTGAAGGTTTAACCATGTAACATCAAATATTCAATTATTGCTATTGTTTATTTGCTACTAAGTTCTGACATTTTCATTTGCATTTCTTTCTTTTTGCATTCATTTGTATGGTCTGTGATCATCAATAGACCTAATATTGTGAATTGCTAATATTGTTTCATTTAATAAACTATTAGAAACGTTTCAGCTGCTCACAAAACATTAACTTCTGGGCGATTTTCGTACTTAGCTGCCCGTACTCTCAGTCACTGAAGTCCGTGGAATGAAGAGCAGTTCCAACGTGCGGCCCCACGTTAAACTGACCTGGTACTCTAGATTATGCATTTCCACAAATTTATTTACATTTAAGAGTAATATAAAAGTTGCGTCATTTGTTACATCGCTAGACTTGACACCCGCGAGAGTCTGTCACAGGATCAATTACATTGGTTCAGTGGAAAGACAATAAACTTGTCTCTATCAGTACAGAATCAGTAAAACTAAAAAGAATATTTATCAACCGGTAATTGTAACTGGTAACAAAGAGTAAATAAATTACGCGAACCCAATGCTGGAATACCCAGTTATTAAATTTAAACGTAGTCTCTGCTAGATATACGAATGCGCTTTGTAAGCATCAGAGAATTGTGTTACGTTGCTGCTGCAAGATTGGTCGTGTTTAATGCGTATTGACTGCTTATGCATGCTATCTGTGTATGATATGTACGTAGGAGTAAGGGATTTTGGCTGTGCTGTTAATATGTAAATATATTAAAAGCGTCCGATGTAACAATTGATGTATGTTAGTCATCGCTATTCGCTGAGTGGCTGACTGCTTATGCGGTAACGTGTGGATACCACACAGGGAAATAATTATGTGTTATGGCTAAGCGTATGCTATCACACAAAGTAGAATCAGACCGACGGCTTGGGTCTTATAAATAGCGGTGAAATTAAAATAATTTTGTTCCTATTTTGCGAATTCAAAGACAAGTCAGCCAGCAGCAGCAGCGACCAGCCAAACCGAAGCAGCGGGCAGACCGATGGTCAGCGACAATCGCCGTATAGACAAAGCGTTTGGTAAGCGATATTATATATTATGTACTGCTTTGTTTCTCCGTCTACCTCACCACCAACATGTTTCCTATTCATTAGAGCGTATAATTCTAAGCTACGCTCATTGGGGTTCGTTTTAGTCACTCGTCAGTAGTGACCCCGACGAGTAACTATAGTGGATTCCTTACCTTCCTACCATTTCCATAGTCCGTATTATCGTATATTGACATTTGCCGCTGTCTCCCCGTTGCATTATACATTATTTGTACATACTTTCCGCTATTATTACTGTTTTGCTATTATTTTATCACCGCATATTTGCACTGCTTTCATGCACCGCTTATAATGCGTTATTAACCTAATTTGACGTTTGTTTATTGGCATCTATATTTCGTTCTTTGTAAATCGTTAATGCTGTTTCATTAATTAGCAGTTAGAATCTTTTTCAGCTGCCCATAAGAACACGAACTCCTAGACTACTCACGTTCTTAGCTACCCGTGCCCTCAGCGAACTAACTGAGGACCGGTGGAACAACGAGAACAGTTACAACATGTGGTCTAACGTTAAACTGAACTGGCGCCCGAGATTTATATATCCGGAGGTTATTATATTCTGTACTAATATATTAGTTTGCGCCATCTGTGACATCGCTTGACTCTCCATTAGCAACTCGCGGGCGAGAGTCTATCACACAGTAATATCAAATTACAATAAATAGGGTAGGGTAGATAAAATCGATAAATTTGTAGCGGCATATCGAACAAGAATTAGGTACCAAAAGTGGTAATGGCCCATATTTGTGTTTTTGTTTGATGTTTCCTTTGTGGATGTAGAGATTTTAATAAAAAGTTTAAAGCTAGTTACTAACGTTTTTTTTTTTGTAAACATATGGTTCTGAATATAAAAGAGGAAACATTGTATCCAACCCTATAAGAAATACACGGCTTGATAATATAGGTCATTTAATTGAATACTACGAGACTGATAGACAATGCGAGGTTTGCACTAAAAAATGTAATTTTATTTCTTCTAAATGTAAAATAGGTTTGCATCCAAAATTTTCTTTCTAAATGTATCATAAAAATATCTGTATTGTATAGAATTTTATTTTAATTTGGATAGGTCATTATGTGCAGTGTCCAGAATGTGCAGAAATTTTTCACCATCCCTTTTAAGGGATGGTGAAAAATTTGGAATAAAATATATTTTTCTGTTTCTTCACATGCAACTGATTTATGCAATGTTTGTTTTACCAATGTATTTGATTAAAACAAAATATAACAGAAATAATGCTTTGCACACTAATGGGTTAATACGAATATGTTCCATAAAAATCTCGAACAAAATATCTCATAGAATACCGAAGGAGAGGAAAAAGGACCGGCACCACAATGAATGGGATCTTTAAAAAACAAGATGCTATAAGACTAGATGTATAGGCTAAGAAATTTTAAACTTACGTGATCAACCATATTCGTAAAATTAGTACGTAAATTATCTACTGCTTCTATATCCTCCGACGGAACATCGATTTTAAAACGTACGAATGTTGCATATGCTTGTTGCATAGTTGTCAGATCAATATCCATATCAATGAAATTTTCACGAATGCGTTCCAAGCAACTCATGGCTAATCTAAATAATAAAATCAAAAAAAGCATAGCAAAATGAAGTGTTCTAAGACAAAAATGTTTACTCCTTGAGTTGTTAATATATTACAGTATTTGTCATATAATTATATAACAGTAATTATGCAGAAATTTAAGAAGTACCTAGTTCTTTAAACAAAATTCATGTTTCCTTTCGATAATTCAATAAGAATAAAAATAATTCTACTACCTGCAATCGTCTAGATCTTTAATCGGTTTCGCTAAAATCTTCTCTTGCGCTTTGATAAAATCAATCTGCGTTTTTAATTTCTCTTTATACTTGATGCCCAAATTTTTTCCTAACAAATGTTTCCAGGCGTTTGATTCAACCAATAAAGCCAATTTATAATTTTCTGTAAAATAAATTTAGTTCATAATTTGCTGTAAATCAAACAATTCCTCTATAGATATACCCATAGATATTTGAACGGGGCCGATATTATGTGCACTGGGCAAGTTTTTCATTTGTTCGGCTCTGGCATCGTAATGTTGAAATCTCTCCGCAATTTCAACTACAAGAGGATTGCGATGGCAAAATTCAAGAATTTGCTGCTCTCGATCTTCTGCCCATAAATATGCATAATCCAAATATTTCTAAAATTTAATAACTACGATAATCCTGGGAATAGGAAAAGTTATCCATATATTGTAAATATGAAAAGTTTACCGTATCAGTAAAATTAATAACGATGCAGAAAATATTGAAAAATTTAAATTTCCAAATTTAATCAATTCATATGATAACACTCAATACAAAATTTATTTGCTTAGTAGTTCAAATGAATTTCGACAATTTATAGTAGTTCAAATGAATTTGCTTAATTTAGTTGTCATAAATTAATTTTGTTTTGTATTAAATGATTTCATATGAGACCAAACAATTTTGGCATAAAATATTAAACTGCTTGTATCACTAAACAAAGGTACGAATAAGGAAATATTGCGATCAAAGCTAGCAACATTATTGAAGTGAAATAGAGGGTTGTTCATTTAAGAACAGGTAAGTAACAAATGATAAGTTGAAACAGATAAGACCCTATAATAATTTGAAAAAGAAATGTTATCTATTATAATCTATTAGGATGGGCTTGTAGAAACTTAACCTGTATAAACAATAAAAGATACTTACATCTAATAAAGCTTGTATATCGGGTTTAATAAGATATATAGCTCCTTGTAAACCCATAAACATCCTGACAATTTCTTTATGTTCCGAAATAGTTTTGTAATAACTCTTCATTAGACTAGCTTGTGACGTATCTGCAACAAATAGGCTACAGCTAAAACATTAATTTTTTTGTGCCTATGTGTAAAGTAGTGCTTTACAGGTACTACTCAGATTTATTCTACGAAAATATTAGGCGTTCTTATTAGGTTTACCTGATCGTTAAGCATATTTATATTCATATTTTTCTTGCATATGACTATTTCTACTTATTCGGGGAAATTAAGTTTGCGTTGCGATTATCGCATAGGTGGAGTGCTTGTAATTTATTGAAAACTGCGAATTTATGATTTGTAGTAAAAATGAGTTGTTCTAGAGTTGGAGCCGAGTGACTGAAATAATTCAACAAGAAGGAATTCCAAAAATTCTATTTCAATTCATTCGTAAGATGTTAAAACATTGTAACAAAGCATGTTACTTGGAATAGATTAAATAAATTACGCGAACCCTGTACTGGAATAACCAGGTCTTAAAATTAAAATTAAACGTAGTCTCTGCTAGGGATACTAACGCGCTTCGTTACGGCACACCGTGTAACATAATAGTAAGAATGTTGACGCTGTGCTAACAGCACAGAATTGTATTGCGCTGTTTCTAATTAGCTGTGTCTAATCTGTGTTAATATGCGTTGTTGGTTGCACGTAGATAGGAGCAGGGGATTTTGGCTATGCAGTAACGGTACCCATTACTATAAAAATACAAGTCTCTGTTAAGTATGTATTAAATTCTTTGAGCGAATGAATGTGAAAACCCTATTAGATCATACTGGTATGTAATGACAGCAGGAAATTGTACTATCACCTCCGTTTTATGTACATAAAGACAAATAAGAATTATTATTATCTATTTAATCCGTGTATCAAAAAGATTTAGTATGTAAACAAGTATTTAATTTCTAATCGCTGGCATTTAAAAGTGTATTTTCTTTTGGAAGATAAACAACATGATTTAGGTAATAATTTAAAACGTAATTTCTATGCCGCTAATATTGTCTTCTGTGAGCATATAATTCCGCGTAGGTTATAAAGAGATAGAGGTGCCGTTCAATTGACATAGATAAACTGTTTATATGCAGCACAATGGGCACGTATATATGTGGATTTATGTGCGTGAGTGCGTTCTAAGATTGTATGACGTATTATTGCTTATGCTGAATATATTTAGAAAAGTGGGAAGAGCGGAATAAAAGCATACATACGTAATACACTGGTATTACTGTAGCTCGCTGGTTTACACACGGATGTGTACACTGCTATGGCTTATGCTACACACAAAATCTACGCTGCGATATGGATGTGTACAAACTCCTGTTATACTGAATTGTATGTAGAACCGTACCGCGTCATAGAATGCCGTGTGGATGATCACACAGATGTCAAGACCGCGGAGTAAAACTTAAACGAGACTCATGCCTATAAAAGCGAGATTTTTAAGAATATAGATTTAGTTCCTGACAAGACCTCTGAGAAGCAGCGAGCTCCAGATCAACCAGCGGCACCAGCCACAGTTCAGCGATAGGTCACCAGCAGTGTACATTGTTTAATGTATTGGAATAGCTTTACTTCCTTCTCCGATCTCCAAGTATTACGCGCTTATAGTACTTTCCTAGGATACTTATCTTTGCTGTTATTCATATTGTGTCCTTTTGAACATCATGCCCCCCCCCCCCCCTGTTGTAATAATGATTGCTTGTACTCCATGTTTTTGCTGTTTTATTATTTTATTACCGCTTTTGTAAATAGCTTAATATGCCCCGCTTTTGACTATTATTATGCACTTGCACTATTTTATATAAACCGCTTGTCTACATCGCTTTTGTCTATTTAACCGCCATTATTACGTCATTGAGTTAATTTGATATTCATACATTGACATTTATTTGTGCATTAATGTTTTGTTTCTCTGTTTATAATGTCTAAGAACAATAGACGGTTTTGTTAAATCTTTAATGCTGTTTCACTCATTAACATTAAGTTTATTTGAGCTGCCCACAAGAACACGAATCTTGGACATCTCACAAGACTCGCAGCTACTGTGGCCTCAGTAAGGCACTGAGGACCGGAGGCACAACAACATCAGTTCCAGCGTGCGGTCTCACGTTAAACGAACCTGGCGCCCGAGAAATATATTTTCGAAGGCCGTTTTATTCTGTAAATAATAAAATATTTCATTAATAAAATTATCGTCTTCGTCTACATCGATTATTTTTAATGATTTATAAAAATCATAGACTAGCTAATGCATTTTTGGCAAACAGCGATTCTCAAGCTAAAATATAAAATAGGGCACATAAATAAATGTTAAATTGGTTATTAAAGCATTGAAATATTGAGAAATCGGGATATAAAATTACTTATTAAAGTAAGTGCAACAAACATGATGTTGTTTCGTTTGACACTAAACGTAAAAATTATTTTTGATTGTGACATTTCACATTTACTTCTCTTATTTCATTTTACCACCAAACAATATCTTTTTCAAATAACAATCAAAAATAATTTTTACATTTAGTATCAACCGAAACAACCTTGTATTTGTTGCACTCACTTAACAGGTAATATTATTTCCCGATTTCTCAATATTTCAATTCTTTAATATCCAATTTAACATTTATTTATGTGCCCTATTTTATATTTAAGCTTGAGAATGGCAAGCTTGCCGAAAATGTATTAGCTAATGTATGATTTTAATAAATCATTAAAAACAATCGATGTAGACGAAGAAGATAATTTTCTTTTATTAATAATCATGGTCTATGACTTATTAAAACTTAAAAAAAAGGATATTTAGTTGCGACGTCGGTGACAGTCGCCAAGGCTCCCGACTAGCAGCGTTGGCGGAGGGGAGTCTGTCACAAAGCTGTTATACTAACAGCGTCCATTTTAATAATTTATATGTGTGGTCGCTCATCGCTGGGAGGCTGGCTGTTTACGCGTAAATGTGTGAGTACCGTATGGAATGAGAACAATGTGTGGATAGCTAGCGTTAGCTACCACTCTGAGTAAAATCAGACCGGCGGCTCCGGCTTATATATAGCGAAATTTTGAATAGATTTATTCAGTTCCAATTTAGCGAACTCGAAGACAATATGTTCAGTAGCAGTAGTCCGCGACCAGCCGACCCAAAGCAGCGATCAGAGGCCCTCAAGTCCGAAAGCCAGCTTCGAGAAAAATTAACAAGTTTCGGAATACTCTCTGTTGAATGTGAATTAACTAAATCTCTAGATTTGGAACAAATCATTTATAATTTCGCCATTACTAATGCGCGAAAAATCAATGTTTAATTTATATAAATAAGAGATACATTATTATAATAATATTGTTTACATTATCACAGTATTTTTTAAATAAAATTAGTATTCTTTTTTGTATTACTGTGAGATTTTTTATATTCATATTTTTATATTTTGTGTTATCAGTGTTTATTAAATTACTATTTTCTTTTTTTAATTTCTTCGAATTATTTTTTTAATTACAATTTTCCTATTTTCTTTCTCTAATTACAACGCATTATATTATCACGTAATTTTTTAATAAAATTAATATTTATATTACTATAATATAATAGTATTTAAAATTAGTATTTAAGTGAAAATATAAAAATTGTGTAATAAACAATCCTTTAAAAATTTTTATATTCCATGTTCTATGGAGAATATTATTAAAGAGAAGGGGCGCAACTTCCAACTTTGCCCCGGGCGTAGTTTTGCCTTTGCACGGCTCTGCACTGTAGTAGGTGTGGTGAAAAGGAATACTATATGCGCGTAACACAGTCAGGCGCACTGCTGATCATGTTGCTGAAAGACTATTGCTAACCCTGCGGAGCACAGACTAGAAGCATACACTCTAGTAATGTAGGTTGATAGAGGAGTAGGGCAAGAAATAAAGCTATTCATGCAATCTATCAAACAGTATATGGTGTATAAAATCGTTCACCAAATGTGTTATTATCTCGGCGACTGTCGGTGGTTGTCGCTCTGCCTGTTATTTTAGCATGGCTGGCTGGCTTCGTCGCTCTGCTCTGCTAGCTACTGCGGCTGGCCGGCTTGTCTTCGAGTTCTCAAAATTGGAACTAACCCATTAGGTTAAAAATCTCGCTATTTATAGGCGGGAACCTTCATTCAACTTTTGCTCAGTTATACGGGTCGTATGTAGTCAATCACACGACATTTATTACGTGATACGGTCTCTTTACGCGATCCTATGTAAATCTAGGTATTATTCCTACCCTGCGTGACGTCGTAATACATAATTCCACTCTTATTGGCATTCCCACGGGTCACAATGGAACTCAGCAATAGCAGCGAGCAGCAGTGACGCGGTATATTATAGCGTATCAGTGAATGGCACCAGCTAATTTAGCAATAGTCCCACACACACACGCATCTAGCGTGCATAATTCGTCATCATTTGTCAATAGCTTGCATATTATAGCATGGCTAACGACAGTTAGTCTCTCTCTCTCCCTCTAATTCATGTCATATATGGTAAGCATTGCGCGAACAGCAAACTCTTACGTAGGTTTTTAATATTTACAAATAATAAATGTAATCAAATTCATTATTAGTTGAGGGTTCTCAAAACCTATTTATCTAATCGATTTAATTAATATATTATGAATAATTTTGAAATCTAATGGATTGAATCTATGTCTTGTAACATGCTTTGTTACAACGCCTTGTTACTTATCTAAATAATCGTTTTATTGCTCTATTTGTATGATAAGTCAAAAACAGTTTGGGCTTTTTATTTCTTCACACAAATCGAATTATACGATGCAATTGGTAAAACGTGGGATAAGCATTGGGCTATTGTTTAGTTGTAGGCCGTTTCCAAAATCACAAACTTAATCTGCGCACCCGAAGCAATCTTTCTTCGTACATGCTGTATTTATTATGATTTGTGCTTAAGCTATGATATGCAAAGTCCCTGAATTTTTTTTGTAGTCGGATTTTAAATGTTCATCATACCTAGTTGCCAGAATTCTTGTTATTTGACCAAAGTGGCAGTTATTACATTGCTCGCATTGTAGTTATATCTACGTAATTTATAAACTATAATAATAAATTTGAAATTCATATTTAACATATTTTTTGTCGATCCGCGGCCCTTTTTTAAAAAGTAGCTACCCAACCATACTGTTCATGGCTTGAACAGTAACCGTGGTTTTAACCTTGATCCATACTCTTCAAGGCTAAAACTGATTATGTGTTTGATTTAATTCCGTATTTTTAATTAAAAAAATTATATTCTTTCTTCAATTAGGGTTAGCTATCAAAACTCGCCCTCACCAGTTTGAATATAAACTATTCGAATACATCGTCTAACTTAAGATCTATAGTTTTCGAGTCAATAAAAAAACTGTATAACAAAGGAATAAGTATTTACCATCTGCGAAAGATGCAAATCTTATATTATTTCTTTCAGATATTGAGAGTTTCTTCTTTGCCGGCGTTCGTTGGCCCCATAGTGTAACAATTTTATGAACACTTAAAACACTATTTAAAACTTTTGAAAATTCCATTTGTATGTCATCCAAATTTGGTACGATTAAATTAATTGGAATACGTAATTCCATTGATGCGAGGAAAATTGGATCTGTTGTTGAATCAATATAACTAAAAAAGATCAATTTGATAAGATTAATTGCAGGTATGTAGGTTATTTCAGGATTATTAATCTTTTTATACTCCAGAACCCTCTATATAATTTAAAATATATTTGAACTCCCCTCCCCGCCTAGATATTGTAATTCCAAATCAAACAAATCGTAAACACTCATTTTTCTTGTTAAATTGTTAGGACCTATAACACCTCTTCAAGATCTCCATAGAGATTATATCTCCACAGTTAAGAACCACTATGATTCTCAATATTGATAGGTACGTTATATTCTGTGTTTGTTGTGGGCGTGTCTCGTTGTTGTCGTTGCCGTGTCTTTGCTCCCGTCTAAGTGGTCGTTGTCTCTTTCCAGTTTAATCGTTAACCTGACTAAATCCAATCCTTCGTATCCTTAATATGGTCACCAAACTACATCCCAATAATAGTATATCTACTCCAAACGAACCCACACAGCTCCCCGTGTATTAATAGTCTGTATGTATGAATATGGCCCGAAAGGATTGTAACTATATGCATAATCCAACAGTAGTACTATATGTGACAAATAATGAAGTATAAAATACACTTCCAATTGTTATTTCATTTAAAAACTAAATATGTAAAACCTTGTAGTGGCTGCCCGTTTCTTCAGCGCATCAAGTGATGCTTTAGTCATTCTAACAAGTGATTCGGTCATTTTCATATTGAATAAAGCAAATAATTCAATCGCGTCGGAATGAATTGATGATAAATCGGTCAAATGTGCACGGTCGACTTCTTTAAAAACAACATCATCTCCTACAATATTATTAACATTATTATTATTATTCCACATTTTTCTACTATTTTAAACCGTTGAAAAATTCTAGTCAGTCTAAGTTAGAAAGATAATAATAAGATTATACGGTAAATAAAACTTCCAGAAGTTAGGTGAAAATTCTTTAATTTGTCTCTACAACTGGCCTACGTTTCGATGGTTATTTTTACCATCACTATCAAGGGTCCATAAATTCTATTGGTAATTAGTTTTTTTTAAATCTTGGCTCTACAAATTTTATTGATAATTAGTTTTTTTTACAAGTTTTGTAATAATTGATTAAAAATAAATAAATTATCACTAAAATTTGTAGAGCCAAAATTGCTACAAAATTACACAAATATTATTACAAAAATTGTAATAATTGTAACCATCCAAAAGTAGACCAGGTCAAACTTTCTTTAATTTTTCTCTGCAACTGGCCTACGTTTCGATGATGATCTACGTTTCGATAGTTATTTTTACAATCACCATCAGGGGTCCACAAATTCTATTGTACTTAGTTTTTTAAAATCTATTTTTACAATTTTTCTAATAATACTTTTGTAGATTTGTAATTATTTTGGCTCTACAAATTTTATTGATAATTAGTTTTTTAAGCTATTATTACACAAATTTTAATAATAGATAAAATTTGTAATAGCTAAAAGATAAAATATCAATAAAATTTGTTATAATAAAATAATAAATTTGTAATATAAATTGTAATAACAAATTACTGAAATTTTTTATTTTATTAATCTGTTATAAAAAAATTGTAAAAGATTTAAATAAAATAATTATTAATAAAATTTGTAAAGTCCTGATGATTATGGTTAAAATAAGCATCGAAACAATAATACAACTTTTCATTCAATAATAATGACATAACTTTCATTTTAATAATAGAAAATATATTTTAATAGATTTATTAGTATTTTTCTGCAATGTTTCGTTCAAATACAAAGATTTAAATGTTAGTAA
>WYDF02309890.1:0-15040 GCA_009867245.2 Adranes taylori | reverse complement strand
TATTATTAATGCATGTAATTATTATTCAATCTTTTTTATGTAGTTTTAGCCTGACAATGCTTAGTATATGTAACTGAAACTGGTTGCAATAAATTAAAACAAAATAGAAAGTACATGGAAGTACATTTTTTAATAAAACATTTATTTTAAATATTGTATTATTTGGAACGTTTGAATTTAAACAAACTTAAAATTTGAATAAGTTTAATAATAGTGATTTTAAATTTCTCATAGAAAATGGATGTCACATTTAGAATACCAATCCAAAGCAAAGATCTCAAAACCAACTTTATTAAAAGTTCTCATTCAAACATTCTGGCCAGAATATCTCCTATTGGCGATTATCCTTCTAACTATGGAGATTATCTTGCGTGTGGTTCAACCGCTAATACTTGGACGTTTATTAGAGTATTTCAGTCCGGCGGCGACGATTAATGAGACTGAAGCATTATGGTATGCGGGTGCAATTGTTGCGATCAATGTTTGTAATGGATTGGCGATCAATCAATATATTTTTGAAGCTTTTCATGCTGGGATGAAAGTTAGGGCAGCTTGTTGTACACTGATTTATAGAAAAGTGAGTTCGTTAGACATTAATTTCTAATTTTTATTTTGATTTAAATTGTTTTAAAATTTTATTCGTTGTTATATAGGCATTGAAATTAAATCGAACTGCATTAGGAGATACAACAGGTGGTAAAATCGTAAATCTCCTGTCCAACGATGTAAATCGTTTTGATATTGTGTCCTTCGTCCTTCACCATATGTGGGTCGCTCCATTAACTGCCATTATTATATTCTATTTTCTTTGGCAAACTGGAGGTAGTGCTGGATTGGTTGGAATTGTACCAGTTTTTTTAGTAGTTCCATTACAAAGTAAGTGTTTTTTTTAGCCCTCTGTAAACAGAGCAGTGGACTGTAAAATTTTATTGGTAGTAGACTGTATATGAGATGCTTCTGAACCGTTTACTTATTTCGCAAGTTTGGTGAAAGCATTGTTAAAATCAGGTATAAGTACTACTTATACCTAAATTCATACTGTACTTTTAAATAATGTACTTGTCCATCATGCAGATAATATATTGAAGCAGGGATTCCCAAACTTATTTCATTGCGGGCCCCTTATGGGTAGTTAAAAAATTTACGGATCCCCAGTCAATAGTGCAGCTGGAGGATTGGGATTTGGGGGAGGGGGAGGTTAAGCTAAAATTCTGATTTGAAAATTACAAAATTCGTGGAAGTGATCGCCATTCCATCTTTCAAATACTGGAAATCCTACGTTTTGGTTTATCTTGCATTACACAAAAGTTGAATCATTTAATTTCGACTGTCCCTTATAACTTGTGTATTAAATTCGATTAGCACAACACTTGTTTAGGGTAAACTAAACAACATTAGTCTAACCTATAAATCCCCCGGTCTCAATATTTGCCTACGGCGTGGACAGCTCAGCTGCCGTATTTGGCATGGCCTACAATCGCTATTGATTCTTTTTTCGATCAATTTCTAATTCCTTAGCCTTCTGAATTCGTGTATGATGAATTCACTTACCCATTAATTCCCTAGTCCCCATATATGCCTACTGCGCGGACATTTTCCCCACTGCCGTTTTGGAGTCACTTTTTCTCGCGTCTGCTTTGTGCAACATTAAAATCCTTGGGTCTTACGCATGCTGTGCAAGTTTTTTTTTTTAATTTCATAGGAACTGAGATATTTTATGTAGTACATTAGCCGTATTCGAGAAAATGGATCGCAAATTTTACAAAACAAATAACACCCTGTAAATACATTAAATTGCAACTTTACAAAAAAATGTTTCAAATAAAATTGAACGAGCCTTTGGTAGCCTATGTAATAAGGTTTATTCAAGTGTTCTAACTTTTATAGTTCCTGAGAAATATCGAAAAGTTGTTAAAATTTTAAACGTGGCAACCTCGTGTTCTACACAAGTTTCAGGCATGGTACTAATTTCTTTCGACGCATAATACATGATACTATATGCAATCAAAATTTCAGTGTTCTAGTTTTAAAACTGAATTTCTGAATAAAATGATCATTTTGAACCTCTCCCAAAATTATAATGTACACCCGCCACTGATAACAACATGTTTTTAATTGCAAAATCACATATGAGTTATATGTCTTATAGTCTTATAGGTCTCATACGACGTAAAACATTTTTTCCTGTAACTTTGCATATATGTGCTCTTATAGGGCCTTACATGTATATATGACTGTTGAATGTCTGTTGCCATGGCGACGAGATGCGAAATTTTAAGTTGTTAAGGGTCATATCTTTGAAATAATAAGAATTAGACCTATCATGTGTGGTATCATTTTAAATAGAATTACAAAGGCTATCGAACTGTCTACAAATATACAGGATGTTACTATAAAGTTTTTGAAAAAAAATTTATTGCTCAAAATCGGTCAATTATATTCGGTCAACAACAAAATCGATGAACTATATTCAATTATCTGAATCTTGTGAAATCGTCATAACGTAAGAAAATATATGAATCATTGAATATAAAATAAATAAAATAATTAATTAAACATTGAATAAATTGCTTAAACGTCTACTTTAAAGTAATAAATGCCCTAGCAACCCATTTATATAAGAATTGTAATTAAGAAATAAAAATAATTAAAACCACCTCAAAATATTTAGTATTCGAAAATAATTAAACATAATTAAATAAAACTTGCTTAAAAACTCGGCTCACTTTGTGAGACCTTAATTCGCCCTACATTTGAAAAGGCAATTCCTAAAGAGTTACGTGACAACACCGATCACCATTACCAACTTAATCGCAAGCGCATAATTCAAATTTAAGCTGGAATTGTTAAAGGTTCTCTACTATCAGGTTGACAGTGAATTACACCAAATATGACTGCTCTGTTTCATTGAATAAACTCAAGCTCTCTGGCTCACGATAAATGAATCACTCTGTAGATATTTTTATTTATTCATTTACTTATTTATTAAAAAAACGTTTTAGGTTATACTGGACATCTAACATCAATATTTCGGAAGCAAACTGCGCTCAGAACTGATGAACGCGTACGTTTAATGGATGAAATCATAGCTGGAATACAAGTGATTAAAATGTACGCATGGGAGCGGCCTTTTGCGAAAATAATTAAAATTGCACGTAAAAAGGAACTAAACATAATCACAAAATCCTCTTATGTACGAGGACTATATATGACCTTCAATCTATTTACAACTAGAGTTGCACTATTTTGTTCGCTACTGACATTGGCGCTGTTTGGGAGTAAAATTACGCCTGGTACAGTAAGTCTATTAATAAATATATATAACATTTTTAATCTTTTCCTAAATACAGTTTCAATGTAACATTAATAAAATCCCAAATATTTCATAGGTTTTTGTCTTCATGAGCTACTACAATGTACTAGCCCATACCATGTCCGGCTTATTCGTGCGTGGTATAGCGGAAGTGGCTGAAGTTCTTGTCTCGATAAAACGTATCCAAGAATTTCTTTTGTATGATGAATATGTGGAGAAAGCGACATCCTTCAAGAGCAATAATAATTCCGATAAAATCAATGAAGATACGGCACTGATTTTGGATCATTTGGATGCTAAATGGAATTTATCAAATGCGGATAATACATTAACTAGTATTGATATTTCATTGGCTAAAGGCAAATTGATTGGAATTATTGGGCCGGTAGGAAGTGGGAAAAGTTCTTTACTACAAACAATTTTAGGTAAAATTTGTAATGAATAATTCAACTTTAATCACATTAAAGCATTAAAGGTATATCATTTTGGTTAATAAAATATTTTGAGTAAAAGACCATCATCTTATATATTTTTACTATTATTCGAAATTTCGATCTCTATTTTGCGTCCTATTTATAAAAACTAAAAAATCACAAATGCAGCGTGAAAAAAAGATATTCGTAGTGACCATCTCAAGCGTTGATACAGAATCCCCTTGAAATTATTGGCAAGGGACCGTCGAAGGTCTTTTGGCAACAATTTGTTCAAAGGATTGTTTCACACAAGCCCTTGCCAACAACTTGTAGTCCATCCCATTAAGATTCGACAAGCAAGGCGACCATTTTGCTGATGATCTGAAATCCTGATGATCAGAATGAACGTTTATTATGCGTTGCCGAAGTGCTGCTTAGCACATAAATGTACCTCCAAATACCTCGAAGATGTACCATCGGCATGTTGATTTGTATTTTCTTATCTACCAAATAAATTGATGCCGGCGTAAATTCCCTTATAAACTATGACCGCCAGCGGATTTTGGCAATGTTCGACAAATGCCGCAACTCCTGAAGCATCAGCGAACTAGATATCATCATTTTGATGGTTCTACGTTGGTTGTTTGGTGAACAGCTTCCCGCCGATAAAAAAATGGCTACCATCTTTGACCTGTAGCCCATCTCTCAAAGAAGGTTTAGGTGGGAAATCAGTGGTGGATGTGAAAAAATGAAAAAACAATAATGAAAAAATGTTGGTTAGTAGAAGCTATAAAAGACAGAGAGGTGAACGCACAAGCATCATTGGAATTGCACGCGGTTGTTTATGTTGGATTTAAGTTGAGCTCCTTTTTAGCGATTTTTGTATCAACTTGCGATCATTGATACCGATCTCACAAGCGATTTATCCTATATCGCTTGGACCCTTTTAATGATCTGCCGGTTCCTGGATGTGTTTTCACAATGTGTTTTCTTCCATTTCTCGGGCAGTATTCTTCATGGAGAAGCTCTCTGAATTGGCTAATTGCTTTTGACACATTAAGTACACAAACAATTTCTCATTAAAATTATTGTCAATGGGCTACAGGCCTTGGGCAACGATAGCTTCAGTGATTCCAAACTTTCTTCGTGTGTTGCTTAGCACAGGCCTTGGCCTCTAAAATCGACTATACACTGTCGTTATCCCATTGAGATCCGACAAGCATGGTATCCATTTTGTCCATAAGATGAAATCCGGAATATAAATCTTGCAATACTTTTGGGTGGTTTCAGTTTTATGAGGCAGCGATGAGCCTTGTTGGTAAGTCTATACCACGTCGCCAAATTTCTGCTGGACACATTGAAGTACCACGGCCTTTAAGATGTCGCCTTTATCGATTTTCATCTTCTGATCAACGTCTTTATCTAGTTTTATCTTCTGATGAAAATAAAGAGATGTCCAGTCGCTGGCGTAAATTCCGTCCTAAACCGATCCCGTACCGATTTGTGCGGTTTTTCACGATTTTTGAGACTCCTGAAGATCAGCGGACCAGATTCCATAGCTTTGGGGATTATGCGCTTTCTACACAGCTTCTTTTTGATGAAGAGGTTTCACTCCCACCTCCATAAAGAGACTTAAGGAGTGAAATAACTGGCGATGGGAAACCAATTATGGACGTGGAACGATAATGAAAAAATGTTGGTTAAGAGAAAATATAGAGGACGTAGAAGTGGAATCATATGTACTTTTTAATATTTGCGAGAATTCCGACAAGCAGGTAGACCAATTTGCTAATGAGTTGTAATCCAGTAAATAATTCTTGTCCTTCTTTTGTGTGGTTTTAGCCTTGCGAGCCTGCGCTTAGTCTTGTTGGAACGTCCATGCCGCGTCGTCGGAGTGTTGCTGGGCATATAAAAATATTACGGCCTCGAAGATGCAGCATCGGTATATGTCCTTGTTGGCTTGGATTTCCTGATTCACTAAATAAATATATGTCTCGCTGTTGACGCAAATTCGGATTTTGGCAATGTTCGACAATTGCCGAAATTTCTTAAACATTAGCAGACCAGCAGACATCGTTTTGACGGTTCTATGCTTGTTCCATGGTGAATAGCTTCTTGTGCATGTCCGTGATAGTTGGAATTTTAGGGCTAATAGTGCTTTAAGTTGAGCTTTTTGGGCGATTTTTACCACCTCCTTCAGCTGGGTACCGATCTCACAAGCACTTGTTCTTATAGGGACCCTCCAATGTCGCTTGATTCGATTTATGATGATCTGCCTGTTACTGACAGTGTGTTCACAGTGTGTTCTCTGCTTCTTCCCGGGCGGTTTTTTTCATGGGGAAGCTCTCTGAGTTGGCTAATTACTTTTGACACATTTAGACAAACAATTTACATTAAAATTATTGTCAATGGGCTACATGCCTTGGGCTGATAATTTTTCCCATTCTCGGCGCTACAATAATTTCAGCGATTCTGAATTTTTTTTGTCGTTTATAGCACAGGTCTTGGACTCCAAAAGCGACTATACACTGTAGGTTTTCGCATTGAGATCCAACAAGCAGGGTAGCCATTATGCCTATAAGCCGAAATTTGGAAAATAAATTATGCACCACTCTTGGGTGGTTTTAGTTTTATGAGGTGGCGATGAGCCTTATTGGAAAGTCCATTTCGCGTCGCCAGAATGTTCTGGACATACAGAAATACTACGGCCTCTAAGATGCCGTGTCGGCAAACGAGTTTGTCGATTTTAATCTTCTGAACAAAATAAAATTATGTCCAGCCGCTGTCACATGAAGGAGAGTTGATTTTGGCGGTGTTCGACGATTTTTTAGACTCCTGAAGCGTCAACGAACCAAATCTCGTAGCTTTGGCGATTGTGCGCTTACTCCACGGTTAACAGCTTCGCGACCAGTAACCCACCTCCCAAAAGAGGCAATAAAAGAGTGAACAAAAATGTAGGTGGGAAATCAATTATCGTTCTGGAACGGTAATAATAAAATATTGGTTACTCGAAAATATAGAGGACGTAGAAATTGAATCACATACGCTTGTTCATGTCTATGAGACTTCAGATAAGCAGGGCGGCCAATTTCCTGATGAGTTGTAACCCGGAAAATAAATCTTGCCGTACTTTTGCCTGGTTTTAGCCTCGCGAGACAGCGCTTAGTCTTGTTGGAATTTCCATTCTGCGTCGCAGGAGTGTTGCTGGGTGTTACGGCAGGAATATTATGGCCTCGAAGATGTAGCATTGGTAGATGTAGTTGTTGATTTGGATTTTCTGATTTAATAAATAAATTAATGTTTTGTTATTGGCGCAAATTCCGTCCTAAACGATGACCCACAGCGGATGGTCATGGTATAGGACGGCGATGTTCGACAATTGCCGAAATTCCTGAAGCATTAGGTGACATGTTTTGGCGACTGTATGCTTGCTCTATGGTGAATAGCTTCTTTCCGATAAAAACGATTCGCTACCATCTTTGATCAGTAGCCTATCTCCCAAATAAGGCAATGAAAGTTGAGGAAGTTTTACGTGGAAGATCAATTGTGGATGTGGAATGAATGAAGAAATGTAGTTTAGCAGAAGATATGGATGACAGAGAGTTGGACTTTTAGTGCTTTAAGTTGAGTTCCCTTTCAACGATTTTTTTCACAAACTTGCGATTGATACCGATCACAGAAGAGATTGTCCCTATATGATCCTCCAATCACTTCACTCGTTTTCTGATGATCTGTGGGTTCCTGGAAGTGTGTTTACAGTGTATTTTCTTCCTATTCTCGGGCGGGTTTCTTCGTAGTGAAACTTTCTGAATCGGCTAATTGTTTTTGGCATATTAAGCAGACAAACAATTTAACATTAAAATTATTGTCAATGGGTTAACGGCTTTTGGTTGGCAATTTTTCCCAGTATCGGCCCAACTATATCTTCAGCGATTCCAAACTTTTGTGTTGTTTAGGTCCTGCACAGGCCCTGGTCTCCAAAAGTGACTATAAACTGTGTTTCATCGCATTAAGATCCACCAAGCGGGGTGACCATTTAGTTCATTAACTAAAATCCGGAAAATAAACCTTGCACCACTCTATCGTAGGTTTAGCCTTATGAGGCGGCGAAGAACCTTGTTGGAGCATCCATTACGCAGTTCCAGAGTGCAGATGGTCACATAGAAGTACTATGTCCTCTAAAAGGTCTTGTCGGTATACGTCTTCGTCTCAATAAATAGTTTGATCATCTGATAAACAAATTAATGAGATGTCCTGCCGGTGGCGCAAATTTCTTTCTAAACCATTACCTAAAGCGGATTTTGGCGATGTTTGACGATTTCCGAGCCCCCTAAGCATCAAAGGACTAGATCTTATAGCTTCGACGGTTGTGGCTTGTTCTACGATTAGCAGCTTCACGTTGATGAAGTAGATTTGCTACCATTTTTAATAGCAGTCCCGTTCCAAAGAAAGGCAATGAAAAATGACAAGAGTATAGGTGGGAAATCAATTATGGATGTGGAAACTTAATGAAGTAATGTTGGGTACTGAAAGATATGAAGGACAAAGAGCTGGAAGCAGAATTTGACCCAATCGTTGTAATCACATGCACTTGTTAATGTCCATAGGAGTTGGACTTGTTAGGGCTTGCTGGGCTTTAAGTTTAGCTCTTTTCTTGCGATTTGTTGCACTAATGCGCGAATAATATGGATCTCACAAACGAGTTTTCTTCTAGTTAACCTCGAATGTAGCTGGACTCGTTATTTTACTGATCTGGCGGTTCCTCGAAACGTGATCATAATGCGTTTCCTTTCTGTTTCCGAGCGGTTTTTCCTCGAAACCGGATAATTGTTTTTGACTCATTAATTAGACGAACTTTAAGTTATGCTGCTTTGTAGCGACTTGTTGCTCTGATTCGCCATTGGTACCGATCTTAGAAGCGATTTTTCTCATAGAGTCCCTCGAATTTTGTTGGGCTCGCTTTTTGATGATCTGCCGGCTTCTGGAAGTGCTTCCTAGTACATTTGTTTTTCTTTATAGCCAAGCTCTCTGAATCGGTTAATTGCTTTTGACACAATCTGCCGAGAAAAGTAGGCGAGGAATTTTATATTGACGCTTTCCTGGACGTAACAGTTACAAAATGTTTGACATTTTGAGAACACATAGCATTTAAGGAATACTAATTGGGAAGAATGATTTCTAGTATAACAAAATGCGGAGAATTAATATTTTTGTCAGAGTATTTTTTTGTCATCCCGTATTTCTTTGGTTCTCATAAAAATCGCCGTCGGAACGTAAAGCGTCTTTTGAGACGGTGGACTTTTACTCCAGAAATTCTAGTATTCAAAATTAATTATATTAAATCCAATTTTAAATCCTTTACTAATCTAAATGGAATTGTCATTATTCATAGGTTGTATAGTTTTATGTTTCAAATATTTTAGGTGAACTGGAAGTAACCTCTGGTAATCTAATGAAAGATGGCACAATATCATACGCATCACAGGAATCATGGGTGTTTCCCGCTACACTGAGACAAAATATTTTATTTGGAGAAGAATACAATAAGAAGCGTTATGCAGAAGTAGTTCGTGTTTGTGCTTTAGAGAAAGATTTTCAACAATTTGCAGATAGAGACATGACGATTGTCGGTGATCGAGGCGCATCTTTAAGTGGTGGACAAAAAGCAAGAGTAAATTTAGCACGAGCTGTTTATAGGTAATGGATATTTGTTAATTAATCAAAATGACATATAAGATCTTTCTAAAAATCACTGCTTCATAATATTGTTATATTGTCTTATAGTAGGAACACGATAACCTAATATGCTTGAAGATCTGCCCATGTCTGATTATCAAGTTGGTACAGCTCACTCTGAATATTTTGCATAAATTAAAGGCGAAACTCCTTTAGAGTCGAACATGCACAATAGCTTTCTGTAGAGTTACAATTGATTAGCGTAGAAACGCTCTAACTATGAGTACAAAGCGTTCTTTGCATGCCTTTGGATTAACATGTTGCGTATTTATTAACCTTTCTGTTTGACAACATTAAAATAGTAAACATTACCTCTATTCCAATATTTATTTAAATATATTTTTTAAAACTGTAATCAATAGCGGATTTCGGTGAGAGGGTTAACCAAGTTCAACCCGTTATTTTATTCAAATTTTAGATTAAAATAGTAGCTAGAAATATTTGGGTGTAGTATATGTACAACGTTTATCAAATTGCGCTTATCAAATTGCGTTTATCAAATTGCGCATTTTGTGAGACCATCTCATAGATCTCACAAAATGTATGCTCCTGCGAGTACTCTCGATATCTTACTACATATTGAACTAATGCGCGTCTTTTATGTATGTTTAATTACGGTTACCACGATTACCAAGTTATATATATATATAAATATAATAATTTGAAACGTGGCAACGTCGCGTTCTATAGCTTTTTGAGACATGGAACTAATTTCATTAGACGCATAACAAATTGTCTTATGTGCGCAATATTTAGCATCCTAGTTTTGAAACTGAATTTTTGAATTTAAAAAATGGCGGATGTCCACTATTGAAATTAGAAAAATTGAGTGAAACATCGTATGCACGTGCCTACTAAATTTCATTCCAATCGGTCCAATAGTTAGTAATCTTTGAACATACAGACATCTGTACGTATAAAGACATTGTAAAATGCGCCCTTTTTTACATTTTTAGCAAGATTTGTTTTTTTAATATTTCTTTTTACATCAAATATTACTTATTTATGTTCCTTCTTTTAATTATGTATGAACTGAGCAGTGATTTGAATATTAGATACGTACTAAGGCGAAATTCAAAAAAAGTAAAAACTCAAATCTTATGCTTCATATATTATATATTCTAGGTTTATATGAAAGATCATAATACATTAGAAATATTTAACTCTGCAATCTGAGCTTATCATCTTCTGCATAAATATTCCTCAGTACTTGCACTTGAAAGTTTATTTGATTCCTTTGACCTATGGCTTGTATTAGTGTCATAAGATAAGCAGGAAAATATTTACAAAGAAAATTTCTGGACACAAAATTAAGATTCTAGGGTGTGACCTCGGCAATTTTCAATGACCAGCACTAACTTAAAATCTTTTGGTAGTCCTAGTTTTTCAAAAGTTTCTTTTACAGCTGCCAGAAAATCATAAAGAAGCCAGCCAGTATTTGAACATCTCGGTTCTCATCCAAGCACTAGTCTGAGGACTGTAAATAACTAGCAAATAGGTATGTCACGTTTTTGAGAGCCCTAGGCATTTAATACTCTACAATCACAAACATAGTAAGTTTATGATCGCATCAAGTATTTCCACATACCAAGAGAATTAATTATTCTGCCTTTACTGCTTTTTGCGCTGTATTCCTCGCTAGGGGTGAATTTGCTAAACACCGCGCTAACATACTGGTCTCATCAGCTAGTCTCATGTTGTTTTGAACTTTATATCTGATTTTATTTCACTAGAAATAGTTTACGGCGACGAATCTTGAAATTATAAAGCGAGAATGAAATTATTTCATCCGCAGACAGTCATTGTGAAAAAATTGGCTCATTTCAATTATCATAGGCCACATTATATGTTTCCCTCTGTTCTCCTTGCACTGACCCGCTATACAAAACTACATTTAGAGTTTCTAACTAAGGTTTTTATTAAAGTAAGTCTAATGTCTAGAGTTTTTACAGAAGCATATTTTAAAACAATTTTTTCTGAACTGTTGATTTTGTTTTCTGTCTTCTATGTACCAATATACGTACGAAGCACGTTTCTTGTATTTACATCACTACGATCCATTCATACTTAGTTAAAAGAGAGGTTCAACAAATTACCTCAAAAACAAAATTTCTAAAACATGTTTTCTTAGTCAAAAATGTAAAAGAGGAATGTATTGATATCTGCATGTTCACAGGTTGCTCCAAAACTATTATATCGATTTGAATTAAATTTGGTACTACTGTTTCACTCAGTCGACTGTTTCATTCTAAATTAATTGAAATTTTTTTCTACCGTCACAATTTAAAATATGTAAAGGATGTTCTTTGTTTTGCAAAATTTTGCAGCCCATTTTATAATACAGGTTGTTCTATTTTTTTAGTCAAATGTTTCTTTAATATTTAAGCAATAAAACAGTTTAAAAGTAACCTGAGACTAAAGTGCGGAGTTATTTGATCTTGAAAAAATTGCACTACATTAAATATCTCACTTCCCCATAAAAATTAGTAAAATGCAACTTGGGAAACATATATATGAACAAGAGACCTCAATTTAGTCAATGTAAACAATTGAATGCACTTTGAACAATTGAATTAACAATAAAAAAAATTCAAACAACTTTCATGTAACACTTTGTATATCAAATGCCTGTTATTAGCTGAATACGTAATTAGAGATCCGAGAAAACTTGTACGACCAAATATTTTACATTTTGTGAGAACTCTGAAATGGTGTTTGTGCAATTTAGTAAATGTTGTTGTTAGTGGAGGGTCTAAATTGTGATTTAGAGAAGGGTTCAAACGCATCACACATATACTATATCTGAATATTTTTGATTAATTTTCCAACATTATTTCAATTTTGAATAAAATGGCGGTTTGAACTTGACTAACCATCTCCCCTAAGTCTGCCATGGATTGGTGTTTTAAAAATATATGTAAATAAATGCTTGATTGAGGCAATGTTTACTATTTTAATGTTGGCAAACATAAGAGTTACATAATACGGCAAAATATTAATCCATAGACAAGCAAAGTACGTCTGTCTTGCATGGTTTATGTTTGTGTTTTTAATTGTTACCCAACAAAACTATTGTCCATGGTCAAAACTAAATTAAGCAGCATAAAGAAAAGGTGTTTATCCTGTTTAATAAATATAATAAAATTTTTGACTTCCAGTATACGAAAGATGGGGTGGCGGTCCCGTCCACAATCTTTTTTTAATATCGCTTTCAGTTGAAGATGCGATATTAAAGTCACTCATAGTATTGTTTCAGTTCTCTCCTATTTTAGGCGCACTTTTGGTCGATTTAGAGAACATATTCACTGTACGTACAAACTTTTCAGTCTGTTCAAGTCTATTGCATAGTCGTATATATAGCTAAACCTCGATACAGTGCATACAATGTTTTATTATATTATATAATATGTACATACTGTAACAAAAAGAAAAGTGTACAAGACTGATGCAAATGCTAGTGAGACTACTAACAGGAAGTCAAGATGGCGAGTGGCTCATCGCGGCGAAAGAACACTCACACAGTGGTACAGATAATTGTGACTGACGAGGCCGCTAATTAAAAAAAACTATAAAAGTTTATTCTAAAGCAAGTTACAAAATATGTTTACAAGTGGTAATTCACAATAAATTTGATGAAAGTAATAGATTAAATAAAAGAAGTATGTCTTATGCCCTAATAACTTAGTGTAGGAATCCAGTTTAGGAACCAGAAACAGCTTTCTAACTGGTATGATGGTCTCATTCTTGTACTTCATTTCCAATGGCGTCTTTAACATTTTCTCTACAATAAGTTTGGTAGTCTTCATTAATTGGAAGAAAATTGTAGAAACAGATTGCAACAATCTGATATAATTTAGGAAATATTTCAAATCAACCTAAGAACACATTGTAAATGACGAATCGCATACATGTAACATATATAGAGTTTTCAATCAAACAATATTTGTCCGATGATAGGTTCAGAACGGAATTAATGTATATTCACTTATACAAATACAATGATGTTCTGTAAAAAGGAGGGTGCTGAAGAAGCTAAATATACCTTAATAGCAGAAATGGCCATCCACCCAAAATGTTCATCGGATTTTTTTCTACCTTTGTAGTCTCTCATATATGATTCGTAATTTTCGATGATTATCTGCTTAAAAACAACTATTATAATTAATTTGTGGTTGTGGAGGCAACGATATCTAAAAAAATCCCCAATTTGTTTTTTAACATTTTTGTCTGTCCATCCAAAATTTCTTTATTATTTTTCTAAATCGATGTGTGCAGTTTGGAAATGCTTTGGATATCTCCCGAAAGCATCTGGGTGTACTTCTAAATGGTCAAGCACTGAACCCCTCAGAGTACTGGGAAATTCTTATTTATTATGGGAGACCGCACTATCGAGTCTCGGAGTATCGTGGTCCTATTGTAGTTGGAATTTTTGTGAATTGATAAAAAATTTCTTTTAGGAAAGCTGATATTTATTTATTGGACGATCCATTATCGGCTGTTGATATTCACGTAGCGAAACATATTTTTGATGAATGCATCAATGTTTATTTGCATAATAAAACGAGAATTTTGGTGACGCATCAAGTACAACATTTGCAAGATGTTGCTCAAGTTTATATTCTTAAAGATGTAAGTGATTTGAAATTATACAGTTGTTATGAAAATATATAAAAATGTACTGAGTCTTATTAAATCAATTTTAAAAATATTTTTATTACTCAAATGTGGCTCAATATATTCCATTGCTGACATTGACAACATTGAGGTATTTTAGTCTTTTCTGTATTCCTCTAGTTTCATTTTTTCAACCTCCATAGCAACCGAAATATTTTGGGTAATGCATTTTCTTTAAAGGTTAAATTACTCCGAACTTTAATAGTGTTACGTTATTACTGTTCCGTTACTACTATTTATGTTACGTTATTAAATATTACGATTTTAATCTAGGGTATGATAGAAGCTCATGGCACATTTGAAGAATTACAGCACAGCGATGCAAATTATGCAAAAATATTAACGACAGAACCGGAAAAGAGTGAGGAAGAAAAAACTAAACAAATCGAGAGAATGAAATCAGCTCGGCAGCTTTCTAAACGGGTTAGTATTATTACTGGAAACAGTTCATTTATTATTTTTGTATTCAAATATATGTTATTTTTACTCTTTAGAAAGTAAACAAAAAGATACAAGTACGTACTAAACTTAGAAAAACGAATTAATTCTGGCTAGCACGTACTTTAATTCTAATGCTACTACTTTTCAAAACTGATATATGCAAATTGTTTCATTAAGATACAAGTACGTTGAGATCTTTTAGCTTTTATAATTCTTGATGTATTCTTTGATCGTTAAGAAGGTATATATTCAAGTAATTCCTTGTTTTTTTAAATATTTTATTACAACTGGTTTTGGCCATCTTCAGGTACAACTATAATAAAATTAATTTATATTATTCCTTAAGTACATTTTTAGTTAATGCTATTGTTCATTTTGCAGTTATTGTTGTTACATGTTTTTTTTTTGTTTTTGTATTGGTAGTATTTTATTTTGAGGGTGAGCTATTTTTATCTTGTAACTA
>WYDF02309879.1:0-15040 GCA_009867245.2 Adranes taylori | reverse complement strand
GTAAGAACTGGTTACAAACACACTCTCAAAACGCGGTGTATGTGTGCGTACTAATATCCTACGAAAACACGTTTTCACGTGTCATTAGCAAGATAACATTATATAAATAGGATACACGACAGGACCACATTCAGCTCTGAATGTATCAGTGAGTTTATCGTGTTGGACTCTATCAAAGGCTTAAATTGAACGTATTTAATTTGAATTGAACGTATTTAAATTGAATTTATCTTCTTCCTGAATTAAAGGCACCACCATAAAATCTCCAATTTGGCTTGCGAATGACTATCAATGGGTTAGTGATGTCTTGTCGTCCAGCCTCGTAGATTGGCGAATCGTGGGATGAATCGCCGATTTGTATAACGGTATGATAAGGATTTTATAGCAAATGGATAAATAAAATAATTGCGCGAAGAATTATATGAATTCAAAGAACATAATAAAAGGAAATAAGCACGAAAGATAATGAATATGATAACGAATTGTGTATGAATATAACGCGAATTGTCCAAAGAATGATATATGAAAGCTTGTCTCAAAGTTTATATATTTTAATTGTCCGATAAACTGAATAATTATTACTTGCGCGACGGTAATTTCACATAAAAGTATTTAAAGAGCTTCGATTGCGAAGCACAGAAGTTATGGACTTTAGCAGATTGGTGGTAAATAAGTTAACCGCAGCTAGTCTGTCTCGCTAAATCTCTCCTCATTCAAGAAGGACGAGATTTAGACAGGGTGTTAACTGTCTGATGATCATAAATAGCCATCTAGACTCGGAGAGTACCAAAGCAGGTTCTATTATTTATATCTTATTATCTCGATAAAGACGGAGGAAACATTGAAACATTGCTGAAATAACAGAATATTGCGTATGTAACAGATACACAAAAGCGAATCTACGTATAGACTGGTAGAATTGGTGACGAGACGTTACTAAACGATTATATGCGGAGTTGAGTTGTACATCGTTTCTTCTGTAGGCATCGTGATCTATTGTAGGGTAGTTACGCTAGAACGTATTTTAGGGTTGAAACAACAAACGGTTTCTGTTTTGTAAGCAACTATTCATGACGTCTGTATCTATAAATCAGTTGCTCTTAAAAACATTAATAACATGTATAAATTTTGTTTTTATATTGCAAACCGCACAATTATCATTGAAATATTCTTCTTTATTATGTCTAATAAGTCGTCAAAGCAGCTATTGGATCTTTTGATTAATCAACCTGTACTAGCCAGCTGGTGAGGAAATGTATCCAAACAAATGGAAACAAGGCCAAAAATTTTTATGTTATTCGGTTTGGTTAATAAATTTTGGCTATATGCGTACACAACTAAAACTACACTTCTAAATGGTACATAGAAGTGGTGTGTAATGTATGAAGAAGCGCTGAAGTTGTGGTAGTAATGTCGAGGAACATTTCGGACGGTTGGCTGCTTGAATAGCTTGCTCGCTATTCGCTTCCCCGAGAAGATGACAATACGAATTATTTTGAAATGGAATTGCATTTCAAGATTCGTTTAAAATATATTTTTGATCGGTTACCGTAATAACCTGAAGATTTTCTATTAATGTCGATTTTTATTTATTTGCTTTCTGTTGTATTCGTTTTAAGTGACAGTATTATTGAAATTTTAAAAGGGTTTAATTACAAGAGAAATATAATTTTTGTAATACTAATAATGTATGCTGAAGAACATTCTGTACTTCTTTCCAGAGGGTGGGAGTGGGGGGGGGGCGCAATTAAATATTTTTATATATTTTATTTATAGATCGCGCACTACTTGAATCTAATAAATATAAGTGAAATAAATTATAATGGTTACAATAATATTTAATACGTTTGGGGATATGTCCCTGGATCTAAAGGAAGTTCGGCTGGTTGCAAAGAAAATCTTTAATTGATGTGGTCATTATTCAAGTTGTGATATAACATAAGCGCAGTGTATCTATGGCCTCGTCATACTCCCCCTCCTTGAGAGCTTTTTGACTAAGGATCGCCGTGACTTCTTCCGAGTGCATAAATGGCTTACAGGCCTCAATGTTCGCACATATTTTGGTGCCTATCCAGTCTGGGTTCCGAATCTGATCCCAAATCCGCCTCCACAGTTGAAAAACGTGCCCTGCATAGATTGCAGGAAGTCATTTGGAGATAACTTCCTATAATTTAGATGTCAAATTATTAGAGAACTTGAAAATAAAAGAGATGATAACGAGTTGCGTTTCACCAGAAGATACTTATTAACAAACGCATGTCGTAATGGCCAATTCGCTTTGTTATTAAAACTAGTAAGAAAAGCGATGTAATGACCCTAGTTCGTTAATCTAGGAAGTGCCTTCAAAGACTTGTGTTTTACATTTCACTATTCGTTCTTTCTATTGCGTTGCATCGCTTTAAAGAGTATCGATGTGAAAAACCTGGTACTCTGAAGTCGGAACTATTATGTAAGTAATATAATTCACATGGATGGTTTTCAACACTAGAATCTCCGGAAAACAAACTACCTACTAGGGTTCGCAAAACGGACTAACCGGTAACCGGTTTTTTAGCAAATTATCAATCAACCGAAAACCGGTTAATTGATCTCGGTTAATCGATTTGCAACTTTTTAATTTTCAAACTATTTGAAAACTTTATGCGGAGAATCACCAACCTTTATTATAAAATGAAACGATATGAGGAATAAAGGGAACACATCCCGTATTTGTCCCGTATTCCCGTGTTCCTGTGTATATAAAACACGTTTTAAGTATATAAAAACACGCGCGTATTGGAGTGCAACATTTGTAAAAATTTCAAAAATATGTATTCCCGAATTACTATGTTCCCGTATTCTCGATCTACCCCAAACTTCAGAGAATCGCCCATTGTGCTATGCTAAAGTTTGCCTGAAAAGTTGATCGAAATCGGTTGAGCGGTTTAGAAACCCATAATTTTTTCCCCTTATTTCTCCTTATTTTTTCCCCGTGTTCCCGATCTGCACCAAACTTCACAGGAATACCCGCCATTCTAGGTTAAAGTTTCCTGAAAATTTGATCGAAATCGGTTGAGCTATTTAAAAGCCCATAGGTAACATACATACATACAAGACTAGCTAAACTTGCCGACGCTTCGCTATGGCTCAGTCTGATACGAAATGAATCTAAGTCTCATATCAAATGGCCGCGGCTTTCCCGCCACCAGCGAAATGCCTTAATTGCCACGACCAGCGATACGCCTCATAAAATTTCAAGAATATGTGTTCCCGTTTTCCCGCATTACGACATGACCTAATTGCCGCAGTCGCTGCGAAGCCTAACAAAATTGCAAGTATATGTGTTCCCGTATACCAGTGTTCCCGCATTACGGCCCTAATTACCACGACCTGTGGCCGCTGCTTTGCCATGACCAAGGATATGGCCTAACAACATTTCAAGAATATGCGTTCCCGTGTCGCCGGGTTCCCGTGTTCCCGCTGTAAGTATATAAAAACATGCCCATATTTTTTTTAAACCATATTTTTTTTCCTTGTTCCCGTGATCCTGTATTGCCGATCCTCTCCAAACTTCACAGAAATATCCCCTATACTATGTTAAAGGTTTCCTGAAAATTTGATTGGAAGCGGTTGAGCAGTTTAGAAGCGCATAGGTAATATACAAACACCCTGTATATATCTTAATTTGGAATTTTAGAAAAAAATGTTTCAAATAAAATTGAACGAGCTTTTGGTGGCCTATAGAATAAAATTTATTCAAGTGTCCTATCTTTTTTAGTTCCTGAAATATATCAAAAAGTTAGTAAAATTTTAAATGTGGCAACATCGCGTTCTATACCACCTGCGGGGATGGCATTACTTTCATTCGGCGCATAATACAATATACTATATGCGAGCGAAATTTCAATCTTCTAATTTGAAAACTGAATTTCTCAATAAAAAAATCATTTCGATCCCCTCCAAAAATTATAATGTGTACGCGCCACTGATAACATTTATTCAAATCGAAAGCAGTTTATACGTCTCATACAACGTAAAATAATTTTTCCTGTAAATTTGCACATATGAGCTATTACGTATGTCTTACATGTATAAAATATGACTGTTGAATGTCTGTTTCCATGGCGACAAGTTGCAAAATGTTAAGATATTAAAGGTCATATCTTTGAAATGATAAGAGCTAGACCCATCATATGTGCTATCATCAGTCAAGTATATTCAGTTGATCACAGTGGCAGAATTGAGGTTCACTGGTCTTACATAAGATCCCCAAGGATCTTTAGAGTAGTACACTTTTTTCAAGGTCAAATTACTCCGGCGCTATGACATGCGATTTCTTTAAACTCGCTTAATCGCTTAAGTATTAAAGGAACTTTCGACAGAAAACATTTCGAGAAAATGGACCCTAAAATTAGTAAAACAAAAACACACTGTATATATTTTAAATTGTGATTTTGGAAAAAAATATTTCAAACAAAATCAAAGGGCCTTTATGTAGTCTATAAAATAAAGTTTATTCGAATGTCATATCTGTTATTGTTCCTGTGATATTTCAAAGAGATATTTTGAATATGAAATATGTGAACAAAAAAATGGCTCCTGTCCGCCATATTGGACGATATTGGTGTAGCAATTGAATTAGATAAGGTCCACTTCAGAAAGCGAATACCAGATTTGGAGAGATAAGATATGCACCTCCTCGATTGCTGGATTCACCTTTTCATATAATACGGTTGATAAGAGATAATTGTAGTGACGCTGCACATGATGCAGTTAAATTTAAAGAGACTTTTAACATGAAGTACAAATAGAATATGGCTTTCCAAATTATGTGATTCCAACAATGCTGCCGCCACAAATTGTTTGCTTTCTCTTTTCGACAAGACGAACTGAAAACCTATTACTGATCTATAGGAATGTGAGGCATATGAACCGGATCATCCTTTTAGGTCTTTTATATCTGGTGTTAACTTCCACCAGTTTTTCGTAGTATGAGTTAATTCAGGATTGGGTTATAAATTCGCTGATTTTAATTATTATAATAAAGTACTCAAAGATATCAGTGATGAACGCAATAACGTGGTGAAATAATTTTTTAATTGTTCTAAAATATTTATAACTTCATATGTATGACCCGACTCGCGATTTAATTGACTACAATGGCTAGCTTCTACTTATAATTCCAAAACTTGTGATTCCATTACCATATTCTATTAGCAAAATAACAAGTCAAAATAGCGAACTCAAGGTAATTTTATCTATGATATTAATTTGTTCTTCTGATTGGATTTTGGCTTTTCTGCTTCTCCAGAAAGTTGGTAGAATTAAATGATTGAGCGAAGATATTGCAGGTTGTTTCATCTTGTTATTCTGTCGAATATAATAAAACAATGTGAGATATATTGTTAAGATACGATGTAATTGGTGATGGAAGAAAATGTATTTGTTGCGTATGTAGGTCTATTCGTTGTCGCCGACGTAATAGTACAAGCGTCGCCGACGTAATAGTACAAGCGACTAGTTGAATTAAATTTAAAGAAAATAATAAGCGATTTGTCGTGGCGCTTACATAGATGCCAATCAGATTCAAGAGTGCGAATAGCTCACTCTGCAAGAATAAGTTTGGTTACTTAATGGAAAATGATTGCTAATAGAGCTGTGCGAGATTCACACTCATAAACTATTATGCCCAAAATGCGCCTGGAGAAAGCTGGCGTGAATAGACCTTTTTATACGAAATTAACTGAGAAGGCGCAACTTCTAGTGGATGTCTGACCGGTCGGCAACTTTCGTAGTAGCCGGCGTCACTTGGGCGTAGCTTGAAGAAAACTTCTGCTAGAAACTTTTAGGTAGGTTCAAATATCGGCCAAGAAAAAAATTCTTTGATCCGTTGATATTTCTAAGCATCAAAATTGCATTATTTTGTTGACGAAAGCAGAAGTGGTAGTGCGCACAACGGTGGTGGGTAATAGCTTTATCTTGGGGGAGCATAAATTACTAATCCCATTGAGTAAAGATCAAGCTAGGAATTATTAGCGCTATCTCCTACAAATGTAGAAATAAACAATGACAGATAAGACCACCAACTGCACAAACACAAAAGGGTGAGGCAGTATAACTTTATTGAAAATGGGTAGTGCATATATTCGTTGAAAACTTTTCAGCTAACAATAATAAGAATAATAACTTTAGTACAAATATCGAAATGCGGAAATATTCTATACGCGTGAATGTACACACATATCTATAATAGAAAAGCTACCGACACGCCGGTTAGCAGCTGTCAGTGAAAGATCATGTAAGTGGTAAGCTTTGACATTAAACGCGCATAAGTCTACACGCTTTCTTTTTTTCTGGCGCGAGTAACGCCGGAACGTTTGTCGATAAAATTTATATTTGTTAGTTAGTAGGTACTTCATTGATTTGTTGATTTCTTAAATTATATTTATAGATTTGGACTAAATTTGATTAGTCAATTTATATTGCATTAAAGGATTACTCATTATATTCATCAATTATTAGAGGATTGCTTATTGCATCCATTAATTAATTGAGTTAATGGGAAATGCTAATCCGGTATCCACATCCGGCGTTAACTTCCACCAGTTTTTCGTTGTATCAAGTCTATACATGATCGTATGGTAATTGGAATTATTAACAGGGTTATCAGCAATATGGACATCAATTGGTTATGAAATTTTTGCATGAGGCCATATTGGTGATTGTTGCATTTAGTTTCAGAGTCCGATTGAAATAATGTATGTAGATTTGTAGGATCAGTAAAGGGAGGCAATAAAACAATGCGTGGCTCCATTTGGAATAAACAATGCGTGGCAGATTTTATAATGTAGTGTCCATTTAGGGCCATTATCGTAATTAATATTTGACGTTTTAACATTTTTAAATTGAGAAAATCGTAATGTGTTGTGAAAGATTTTATATTTAAAGGAATTATTCTCGATATCGAAGCGCTTTCCGAAATGCTTATCTATTTGTTGTCTTCTTGTTAGAAAGGATATAGATATTATTCTTTTAAACATTACCAACAAATATTTCTCCAAAAAGTGAGAGATGTATGCAAGTGAGAGGTAGTAAAAAAATCAAGGCATAAATAAACAATTTCATTATTTCTAAAAAATAAAAAATAACAATTATTTAATGAGATCCTGATCTTATACTTTCACAAGATATAGGATTCATGTTTTGGATTCATGTTTTGAAAATAATTGTTTTTAATACTTTGAAAATTTCTATACATTTTAACAAGCAATGATTTATTTGCTCTTGTGAAGACACCTTTTTGATGATCTTTCACCATACTTCCGTTTTGTTACATTGGATGTAAAGCAAACACATAGCGCGCCCACATTTACAAACATAGATTTTAATAGCAATATAGCAATATACACGTTGCGCGCCCTTGATACGATGCGTATTGTATTTCTCTGCTCTAATCGCAGAAGGTTTAAAATCTGTAGAGGTATCCACATTTCTCTATTTTCGCATTCCCCACTCTGTTTGTATTTTAACTAGATCAGTCTTTTCTAGCCACTTTTGGAATTAACTGTACATTTTAGTTTACACATTTGAGTATCAAGCTAAGCAAATGTTGTATTTTTTGGAGCTGTGTAACATCTGATCTTGGTGCCTCCCATTATTTTACATCAAATTTTTTGATCAAAATTGTTGTTTTTATCTTTCATATACCGTACATGTATCTAATACGTATAGGTATATGAAAGATATAGGATTCATGTTTTGAATTTTTTTTCTATTTCAATCCAGGTACGTAATACTTATTTCAAAGAGAGGACCATAGGGAACAAATTTTCATATAAAAAGCTTTTTCTAAAAAAAAATTCTTGCTCAAAGAATTAAAAGAAAGTTCAAACCTTGTATGTATGTATGTATGTACGGATGTATGTTGAAGACTTTCTCCTTTCCTATAGGACCAATCTGGATGAAATTTGGTAGACAGGTGCAGACGGTGATTCCGCAGAACGGCTTTTCTTTTATTTTATATAAATCCAATATGTCGGACATGAGCAATTTTTTTTGTTCAAAAATTTCATATTAAAACTAGGAGGTTGAAATTTGCACACATTAGTAGTTGCCACGTTTGAAGTTTAACAAACTTTTTGAAATATCTCAGGAACTATAATAGATAGGGCATTCGAATAAACTCCTCAATTGTTACCATATCTCTATACCTTCTGTTCCTCTTTCCAAACACTCTTATAGTACCCGTTAAACATCTTTCTTCTTTACTCAAATTCATTCACCTCCCAATTCATTATACTGAAATATTTCTTATTGTTTCTCGCATTGCTCAATCTTTTCCATCTTTCTTGCATCTCCATATCGTTCATTTTTATCACAACTTATTTTTATCCCATTTTCACATTCATTCCAACATTTATACTTCCCACCAAGTTTTCTTCTCAATACTCCTCATATTGAGGAGTATTTCCACTCTTTTTTTTACAGCCCATACTTCCGCTCCATATAACAATATACTTTGCAAACACACTTCGATTATTGTGATTCTTATTCTCACCGAATTCCAGCTTTTCAACCTTTCCATTGCTACTCGTGCTTTTTTCACTGCCAACTTTCCACGTCCTTTGCAATTCTCATTTCTCAAGTTCAATCACATTTCCTCTTAATTCAAACTTATCTATTTTGCAGTTCCTTACACTATGGATGTAGTTATGACATACATAGATAATACCAATTTTTTATTCAATGGGGTACATTATCAACCAGTACGCTTCATATTACTTTCATTGAATGGGCTGGGTAAAATTGTTTACCCAATATTGAAAATAAAACGTCTTTTGTAATCTCCACATCTAAGTAATCTTTTTGGGTTTGTTTTCTTTTATTCGGTTGCTTTTGAATGATAATTTAGCCTTGAAGGAATTACTGAATTCAAAACTATTAAGTGTTCATATATTTCTTTCATAAATATATGTGACGAAGTGAACTACTCATTACATATTTAAAGTTGCTTTCAACCACTGTATCAAAGATTACTTCTAATCTTTCATTATGGTAATTTTTCACCTGAGACTTGCAAAGGTATTTTATATGGAAAATCTTTTTACTTCCGAAGAATATTTAGTTTTAATCTTCTATATTGAAAATAAAATATCTTTTGTAATTTTCACATCTAAATTATCTTTTTAGTTGCGTTTTGTCTTATTCGGTTACGTTTTAATGATAATGTAATCTTGGAGGAATTAGTGAGTTCAGTGCTATTACGTGTTTTCTTTCATAAATGTATGTAATGAACTACTCATTACATGCTTCAAGTGGCTTTCAACTACTGTTGCAAAGATTACTTCTAATCTTTCATTATGGTAATTTTTATTCAAACATAGGATACGGAATTATGTTTTGGGGAAGGAACCTATATGTCAAACATCTGCAATTTTTATAAGACGTATAAGCTGTATGATGTTCAATATTAAATCTCGTAAGAGATGTAAAGATATTTTATGAAATTAAAGATTTCGTCATCACAAATGAGAGTAAACATCATTATGTACTTCTCCATAATGTTAAATAACGTAAATCTTTCACGTCTTTTAAAAAATGTGTGATAAAATTCTAATTTATATTTCTTCTCTTTCGCATGGTTTGAATAACTCTTTCGTTATTAGTATTTTAATACTAGTATCTCCTATAAATCGCCTACTCATGAATCCTTCGTATTTTTCCATATTTGCCTACGGCATGGTTAGCTTGGCTGTTCGTTTTACCGCGGTCTTCATTCGCTCTTAACTCACTTTTCGGGCAATTGCTACTACTGTAGTCGCCAAGAACTTTTCAATTCGGCTACCCATGAATTCGCCTACCCATAAATCATCCGATCCCAGTATTTGTCTACGGTCTCTTTGCCGCAAAATGCGGCCGCTCTTAACTCGCTCTACGGCTCATTTTTAACAGGGTTATTTTTTGAAGGCCAAGAACTTTTGAAATCGACTACCCATGTGTCCCTTCGTCCCCGTATTTGGCTACGACGCGGATTACTAAATCACCTAGCCATGAATCATCTGGTCCCTGTATTTGATTACGACGCGGGCAGCTATTAATAATCCAATTTTTATCAGACATAATTTTAAAGAAATGTTACATTTTGAATAATTAGTAATAACAACTCATGTTTAATAGATAATAATTTATTATTATAGATGGTAACCTTACATTTTTAATGCTTGAGGGATACTAAATATTAAAATTGAAACGTATGCAGGAAGCACACAAAAAAAGAGAAAATCAAAATGAAAAGAAGATGGTTACAAAACAGCGAGATTGAATCTATCAATATAATACCTTTAAGCTTGAAGTGTTTGTATGTAGGCAGCGAAATAAATTTGATCAAATACTGTATGTACCTACTATTTTTTTTTTAATACTTTCGTGTTGCATCTTCTGACCAATACATATATCCCACTTTGTTTTAGTTGCTGTACTTCTTCTTATAGCGTCTGTTCCTTGCGGATGTAGGCGATCCAATTTGCTGTTTTGGTTTGAGAAATTGCACTCCTGAAGATCTCTGTCGATGTATGTCTAAGCCATCTCCTCGTACTTTTCACCGCGCAGAATGTGCCCGATGTATTGCAGTTTCCCTTGGCAGTTCTCATCAGCTCTTAAGATTTGTCCATCATACTGAGGGCTTAGATGTTTGTTCGTCTTGCCATCCATGAAATGCGTGATTTCGAAGACATTAATACGATTTTCCACCTCCTGGTTGAATGTCCAGCTTTCGAATCCATAGAGTAGTACAGGAAAAATGTAACAGCGCAATTATCGCACACGAAGCTGAAGTCTTGAACCGCGTGCGGTGAAAAGGTTTTTTAAGTTCTGCGAGTCTGCTTGATTCTAGCCTTGATCTAGATTTTCGGATCACTTTGTTCATTCACGACAGCTTCACGATCAGTTGTATATAAAACAACTGGACTTGGTTGCTTGGAGAAAACCACGAATGCTTGAAGCTGAAGTATTCAAAGTGCATTCACAACGCCACACCACATCTTGTACATAACTAGACTTGAGAAACTTAATATTTTTAATCAAATGCCACGTCAAAGGGGTCTGAAGATGAGGCGCGGCGCTACGTGTCTGAGTATAACGACATGAGTCTAGCAGCATGCAGCAAAGTGTAGCATTTCTGTAGCACTAATTTCACATCGGAGTTTACACGTGGCAACAGCGCGCAGTACAATGAATAAATATTCAAGATGTTAGAGAAGACAAATTTAAGGTGTTTAGTCTAAAATAAAAGTTTAAAATAGTGTTACAGTGAAAATAAAAGACAATATGTTAAAGGAAGCAAAAAAATTTGAGAGAAAAGATGCCGGATAAAGAGAAACCAAAGAACGAAAATAACTTTGAATCATTTATAAAACTATAGTAGCAACCAAAGAAAACGAAAGATAGAAGAAAAACAGGGCTTGGCTAAACAAAAGCAGGACAGGTAACGGCAAGGCAGAACCAAAAAGGCGAAGAGAACGTAGATAAGTTAAATGACAAAACGGAAGAATGGGTAGTGAACATGATGAAAGAAGAGTACATTAATAATAGAAAAGCTGCAGATATAGTGGATGACTATAGCAGATAAAGGAAGAAAATAAAAGACTGGAAGGAAAATTGGAGGATAGATGAAGTATTCAAAGTAGCTGAAGCAAAGAAATGAAGAAAGGATGAAGATGAAGAAGAATAATATGATTAGAAATTAAAGATAAAATCGGGGTAGAAATAAATGTAGACGAAGGAAAAAGTCCAGGGAGAATCGGAATTACTGGACCAATTAAGTAGATATAACAGGAAATATGTACATTTGGTGGTGGAAGGGATGATGCCGGAATATTTAAGATCGGGTATGAGTATAAGCGATAAGAGAATGATAGCTAGAGTCAGGTGTGGTAACGAGCAGAAGGAAAGTAAGTATTGGATAAATGATGAATATATAAGGTGTAGATGTGTGGACTGGAGGATGAAATATGAGAGCATTGGACGAATGCATCTGAAGGAATGGAATGGACGGAGGAACAAAGATTGGAAGCTGGAATTGACGGAGGTGTATGGGTCATGAGGTGAAGAATACGTTGGTAATGTGAGGATTGTGGGCATTATTGGACAGATTAGAAAGAGGGAAGGGTAGGAGTAAGGCAAAAAGGGAAGTGTGAAGCTGTACTGTAGAAATGAGAAAGGAATATGAGGAATATAATAAGAAGAGAAGTATAGAATGAGTGGAAAGAAAGGAAAGAGAGAGTATGGAAAAGGAGAATGAGATTGGTTAGAAAACTAATGGAGAGATGGATAAAAGGATGGGAGAGCTTATAAAACAATGAAAATAAAGGAAAATCCATAGACTAGAAATGAAATCAAAAACTAATTAACTGTAGGAGGGGAAATGGAGGAGTGTAAGCAGAAGAGAACAAAAATATTAAGGAGCAAATATGGGAAGAAGTTTTGTATTCTAAATAAGAAATTAAAAGTCTAAAACATAGTAAAGAAGACGATAGCAAGAACAAAAACACACTATAAGTTAGAAAAGAAATAAGAAAGGATAAAATAACATTGGGAATTAGATAGGGCAGAATGAAGATTTTTGGGCAGAATAGAACAGACACAGATTAGAATGCCCAAGCACAGAGCCCAAGCAACAAAAAACATCAGAAAGTCAAGAGACGTAATTACCAACAAAGAAGGAAAAAATTTCATAGATCGGACACAACATGAACTATGGATAATGAACGGGAACTTTACGGGAAATGAGGAATGAGAGTGGATATATATTGGACAGCAGGGAAGATCAGTAATCGACTATGCCCTAGTAAACCATAGAGCAGAAAATCTGATAGAAAGTATGCAGATAGAAGAAAGAAGTGAATTAGACAACCAATTAGTAATAATCAGATTAGAGAATAAGAAAAACATTAATATCACAACAGAGATGCAAACATGCGTGAAATGTTATAAGGGATATTGATTGTCAGCAATTTGTTCCTCCAATGATTTATAACACTGTGCGTATTTTCTTTTCCAAATTTTAATGCTTGACCACTTTAGATGTGTGAACACAATTATGTAGTTTGAGATACAACCTGTTCACTACTCGTAAGATATATTTTCTGGTATAATTAGACATACGAAAATTTAAGCATGGACTCTTATAAAATATTAGATTATGTATTTGTATAAAAATCGCTATGAGAGCCAATTTAATATAATTTTTGTAATTATCGTATTAAAAGATAAAAAGTTTTGGAATATAACCATAAATTAAAAACAACTTTGTTCAAGTTTTGCGTATGCCGATACTCTTTTCGAGAAAGTTTTACCCTAAAAAACATCAAAGAGAAATGAAAAACACTTTTCGGATTGTAAGGTAGTGTGAAAAACAGATGAAATTATTATTGTCGATCTGTTACATTCTCAATAATAAACATCTGAGTAAAGGTATAATTGTACCTCTCTTTAAGTGCTTCAAATCAGTGTTTCTCACACAGGTGGCCCAAAAATTTTGTTTGTTGCTGGCATTGCTTTTTCGATCGCTTTAAGTGTTTTTCTTTCTTAATTTTTCTATTGTACTATGTGGTGCAACAATACCAAAAATTTTATTTTGTTGTACAGGACGATTCCATTAGTCGCGTTTTCAGTATTTGCGGATAAAAAATGTCGGCCACTTTTTATATTCGCGACTGAAATTTTTTTTATTTGCGGATCTAAAACAGATATCCGCGTTTTTTGAAAAAAATCAAAACAAGGACAACCTGCTGGTGTTTCGGACAAGAAAGTATGGGTTACAAGTGTTATTTTCTGTGAATTCTTATGTTCCAGAAGTTGAAACTTATTTAAAGAAAAAGAATTTAGACTTTTAAGCTATTCTAGTTTTAAAGAATGCTTGAGGTCATCCATACTTGTGAGCTCGAAGCTATGCATTCAAATATAAAGGTGATATTTTTGCCTCTTAACACGATGGTTTTACTCCAAACTCAGGCCTTTGGACCAAGGAATAATAACCCAGGCCTTTAAGCTCTATTACATTAGACGCACCTTTAAAATCATGCTATACACCATGGAATGTGATCCAAATATGAATGTTATGGAATGTTGGAAAAATGTTGACATAGCAAAATTCATTTTTAATATAAAAGAATCGTTGCAAGAACTGAAGCCATACACATTGAAATCATGTTGTAAAAAACTGTGGTCTGATCTGACTGGCGGTACTGATGAAGAATCCGTGCAAATTCAAACGTTAACAGCAAACATTGCTCAAGTTGCAAATGGATACATTTATGTTAGGCAACGTCAAGAAAAATATTGATTTCTTATTATTATCTTATTGTGAGACCCATTAAAAAACATGCTTGCTACGCCTCTGTTAAATGGCGATATGTTTATGTTGGCAGAAATTCTCAAATAATAGCCGATTAACAAGATAATGGGGAATACCTTGCAACTATCGCACTGAGTTAGTGAGCCTTAAAATTAATGTAGTTATGATAGTTGGAAATGATTATTTGTTTTTATTTGCAACTAGCTAAAACTGGCCACGCTTCGCTGTAGCTCAGTCTGATATTAAATGCACCTGAGTGATGGCAAAGCCGCAGCCAGCGACATGGCTAAATTGCCGCGGCATCCGCCACGGCATCGCCGCGACCATCGATATGCGGAAAAAAGTTTCAAGAATATGTGTTGCCGTGTTCCCGTATTCTTGTATTCCCATATTATCGTATTTCCGTACTCCCATACGGAAATACGTATATAAAGGCATGTATATAAAGGCATGCGCGTATTCGAACGCAACGTTGTGTCAAAATTTGAGAAAAATGTATTCACGTGTTCCCGTATTCCCGAGATCCCGGATTACTTCCCCAAAATTTATAAATCCTTATTAAGATAATAACATAAAATATTACAATTACACGAACAAACTTCTGAGATTATATTGACTGTCAGTCTTAATGAAACACTTTTTATTATTTTCTAACTATTTAATAATTAACAACGCCATACACATAAAACATAAGCCATAAAGAGAACA
>WYDF02309868.1:0-15040 GCA_009867245.2 Adranes taylori | reverse complement strand
ATTTGTATATGTGTTTTTATATGCCAAATAAAGGTTATTATTATTATTATTATTATTATTATTATTATTATTATTACAAATTAAACATAGACCTTTATAGCAATTATACCTAAATATCTTCACACAAAGCGTCCTTTCTTGCAGCAGCACCATCATAAGCAACAACCTGGAAATCTACATGAAATGGGTTGCGCATTTTTTGTGTCTTTTCACACTATTATTTCTGTATCACTATAAACGGAAGTAAATAGCAAAAAACTGATGTACTCTTGTGCTCGTGGTGCTCCTTCCAGTTGCACATTCTCGCCTTCAAAAGATATAAATTTTTACTTTTATTCGTATTCATCACATATACTGTGTGAAAGATATACTTCTTTACACTGAAAGTTTGTATACACCTCTGCTTCAAATTTAGTTACCACATCTAATTATTTTTATTAAAATTCATAGGTCGAGGAGACACTGATGTTCTGCAAGCTCCAGATTAATCAACATCTACTATACGTAGCATATACTAACTTCAGCATATATTGTATGCAGCATGCAACTTCTAATCCATCATATGGAATATTTTAATGTTCCACAGCTATCAAACTTCACCAAACCGTTAAATGATGTATTTTGTTTTATTCAAAAATGTGCTATCCTGGTATATTTTTTAGTTACTTATATTTTTATACTGATCCTTGTAGTATCTAGTTACTTTTTTAATCTACTTACTTTTATTTTACATCTGGTTACAAATCTAGTTTAGGGCGCCACCAGACACAGGCTTCGATGACTCAACACACCCGGTTAAGTACACTCACAGTGAACGGTTCGACTGGGCCGAGCATAGCGTGGGAAGTAGTACAGAAAGATAAAGGGGAATGTAGGTAGGGGTAATGTGGGGAAGATATGGTCAGATGGGGGAAGAAGGTAGGGTAAGTATTGATAATGGGGATAAGAGGGATAAGGGGAAAAAGTGCGGAAAATAGGCATAAGTTAGTGTAATAGGGTTAAGTGGGGATAAGAGGGGTAATCGTTGACACTTTTGGATAAGTTACGATAGGGGGAATAGCGGAAGGTAGGGTAAGGGAAATTTGGAGAAATATATTTATTATATCATTTAGAATATTAAGTAGATGCCGACCGCTGATTGTGCCGCCTGGACCTTCTCCCAATTCGTTATAAGTCACCATGATGACGTCATGGCGACTTATAGCGACGTCATGGCTGCCATTGGTGGGGTCCACTATAAATAGTTTATACATTTTATGTACATTGAATACATGAAATATATTTTGCAAGTATATTTGCGAAATCGATACAACTTCCACAATAAATCCATATCATATACAGTTAATGACATGTTTTACTGAGACATACATTTCCCGCATTTACCAAGGCCCCTAAACTTTAGGGGGAATTCTTAAATTACGAAATTAACACCTACCGACACCTCACACTGTTATACGGTGCACTGGTAAAGAACCATCGGAAACAAACTTAGAAATAGTAGGTTATCTGTTTTACCGAACCAATCCCATGTCAAATATACTTATGAAAAAGGAGCAAATATATTTATTTTCAAACGCAATATTATATATTTTAATGTTCTATAGGAGTCCCACTTTAACAAAACTATCAGATGACGTTATTTTGTGTTTTATTCAAAACTTTTTGTATGGTTCTTGTATGTTTCTTAGACACTTATTTTTTACCGAACTGGTAGTATATACTTACTTTTCTATTTGGGGTGGGACTTCACCATAGGCTTTGGTACCAGACCATGATCTTTTTTGTTTAACATGTGGTTTTTCTTTAGAAACCTCTCGATCACATGTCTTTTTATTTGCGTCAGAACCTGCGATCATCTTGGATTTCGCAACATATAGTTTCTATTGCGTGATATTTGCCAGTATTGCGTCATTCCAAAACATAACACAAACAACAAAATATTTAAAATTCCATCATCTTATTGAAATGCAAGTATATACAAACTTTATGTCAATCACGTGACGACGATAGGACCTGTCATACGCTCAGACGGTGCAAATTTTTACCCATCGTCTACCAGGGGACACTGACTAAAGATCCTAGAACTTTCTACACCTACTGCATATAGACTATACTTATTTCAACAACTACTGTAAGTAGCATATACTTCTATAATATTTTACTTCATTTTCCTGTCTTCCAGATGTCAATATTCAACAAAACTGTTAAGTGATGTAATTTTGTTTTTATTCAAAAAACTTTTGTCCATCTCTGCTATATATTTTTTGTTAATTGTTTTTTATATATAGTTACTTTTTCAAATCAAGTTACTTTTATTTTAAATCTGGTTACAAATTTAATTACAACCTGTGTACACCGAACTAGAACAATTGCCTTTTTATTTATATCTGGGCCGGTTGCCATTTTAGATTTCGCAAAATTTAGGTTAAATTGCATAATATCTACTGATATTGCGCCATCTATTACTAGCATACCTTTCAATTATTTGCGACAACGGTAACATTTTTTAACCATGCTGTATATTTGCAAAATCTACACCACTCACGCCGGAATCTATCAACGTCATACCGAATTTATCAAAGATTTTAATTATACATATATCTCGCACATTTACCAAAGACCCCTAAACTTTAGGGGGACTTCTTACATTAAGAAATTTACCACTACTGACAGCTCACAACGATATATAAAATATCTGTTTTGAGTTATACTATACCCAAAATGTAACCCCAAACAACAAAATTTATTAAAAATGCAAGTGTGTACTCCCATTAAATCGATCACGTGACGGCGACCGGACAGGACATATTCTAGGTGTGAGACAAACACTGGATAGACATTTTCACCGGTCTGAGGGGACACTGACTTTTTGCAGACTGTAGACTTTTTAATGTCTACTGTATGTAGCATCTACTGCCTGTTATATCCATATAAATACATGATTTAATCTAATTTGATCTTTATTTTAATTTAAATGTCAAGGGCTAATGTGGAGGTTGATCAAAAATACTTGCTGCATTTTTCCGTCGTAATTAACACTATCGTGTAGCGAAATCCGTGAATTGTCATCCACAGTTCGGGTTATTTGCGACGGATCGTACTACTCATTACGCTCAAGTTCTATTCTTTGTTGACTGCTTATTAATATGACAAAAATTTTAATGCGACTCTGATTTCAACACCCTGTTAATTGAAATGTGCTTCAGGAATATTAGATCTAGATCGATCGATTATGGCTTTTGCATGTGTCCAGATGCATTTTTAAAATGAACAAATCAGTGACTTTTTGCAGTCAAAATAAAAACCCACTTAATTTGACGCTAAGAATTGCAAACTCATTATATGCATTGCAGGGTTCATATCTATAAAGGCAAAAAAAAAATTAATTTTCCTGACAAATCCAATTAAATTCCAGACGTAAAACAATCGTTTTACGCTATTAATTTTTAATACGCAATTTTAAATAAAGCATTTTAATCGAAGTTTGAAAAACAGACTGAAAGAAAAATGATTAAGGATTCAGTAATCGTCTGTCTTTAGAATGAATATTTTATACCAGTGAGATACAAGGGTTGTCACAATAGTTATGTACAGCACGCTCTAGTGGACGTTCTATGCAACGTAGACAACTGATCCAAGCGTCAGTGTATAGATTGAAGTCACAAGAACACGTTGGTATCATATCGTAGTGAGATTCGTTTAAAGGAGAAATGCCGAAACTTCGAAAAGACAACGAGAACAGTGCGTCGGGTTGGATTTCAGCAACAGAGCAACGTGTGTATATTCGCATCGAGTCTAAAAAAGTGCCCGAAATTCATTCCGCGTTTTAAGAAGCGTGTGTTAGGTTTACTGTGAATCATAGCACAGTACAGAGGTGGCACACGAAGTTTCGGGAAGGTCGAAAAAGCATCGAAGACGATCAGCGCGGGGCGGTGGCCTACTATAACAGCTGACAACACAAACCCTTCAATCATTGCAACGTTTCTTGGCGAAGACCGGAGATTCACAGTAAGAGAAATTGAGGCGGGGACAGGTATCTCGAAAACGAGCGCACATCATATTTTAACATAAGTGCTATGCAAACGAAAGGTAGCGGCACCATGGGCACCGCACTTCTTGTCAGGCGAACAAAAATCAACCCGTATAGAAATTGCGCACGAATTGCTTGTTTGTTATGAAAATGAAGGTGAAAGCTTCCTTGATTGCATCATCGCAATTGCTGAAACCTGAATTCGTGACTTGGAGCCGAGAGTATAAAATGTTCGTCGCCAACAGTCGAAAATGAAAGAAATGATGATCTTGGCCTACTATAAATGGGGCGTAATCTCCACAGATCGAGTTCCGACGTGTACTAGTGTAACTGGAGCATACTACAAAAGCTTTCTTCAGAATGTTTTGCGCCCAAGAAACGGCGTCCAAGAATGTTGCAAAGTATTGATTTAGCACGATAATGCACGCGCATATCAGTGTACCGATCATCGAAATTCTCGAAAAATATCGCTGGTAACAGCTACGCCACCCGAATTATAGTCCTAATCTAAGCCCACCTAACTTCTGTCTCTTCCACAAGCTGAAGGTACCCTTTTGTGGGAGTGCATTTTCCAACGCTGGAAGAGCTCCGAAGAGAACTGACCCGACAGTTTCGTATGCTCAATAATATTGGGACACTGAACGGAATCCAAGCACTTACACGCCGCTGGCAAGAGTGCATTGATAAGGGAGGGGGATTATATTGAAGGCCTTAAGTTATTGCATTTAATTCCTCCAGATTAAAACATTTACTAGTTTATTCTATAGCGGTTCAGTATTTCAATACTTTAGCACTTAATTAGCTCGGTAGTCAACAAGTTGAAATTTGATTCTATTAATTTATAGAGGTCGCCGTTAAAAGTTCAAAAAACTGCAAAATCCATACTTGTTTGTCATTATATTTCATAAGATTCTTTGATTAACAATATAAAAATACTACAGCGCTTAAAAGTGAATATTGGTGTTGTAGGACAATAAAACAAAATGGAATATAACTTTTTTTTAATATCTTCCTGTCGTGCATTGCGCCTAAATGCGTTAAAGGTTTCCAACGATCTTTAATTAAAAAACTATATAAGTTTTACACGCGCAGCAGTTTAATGCATTTAATGCATGGGATCACTTTATGATTGGCCGTCGGGCAGCTGCATTGAAACCTGTCTGTATGAACGTCATTCTCGAGAACTGACCTTGAGACGAGCGTCTGCGCGCGCACGCGATCTGCCATTTTGTCATTGCATTGGCGTATCTGACTGCAATGTCACTTCCAGTCTGCTACTGCTTTTAGTTCAGGTTATTGTGTTTGTGAAACACGAGGGTCAATGAGTTATTGTATCTCATCTCAATTTAGTCGATAATTTGTGTTGTGTTTAATGACAGAATTACTCTTTGACTAGTACTTTGAGTGAATTGGTGTGATGAATGGGTGAATTGGTATGGTGTAGATGCATCAAAGAAGGTAGGTGCAAAAGTACTATATTTGGACATCTTAGAGACTTGATAAGTAGTAAGCTATCAACACACGAAGATGTTTTACGCTGTTATTTTCAAGATTTAACTTGGCAATTGAAATTAACAACAAAAGTGTATCTTTTTCAAAACTGTGACGGAATATAAAGAGATTTAATTTATTAATGCCTACTAATCTTAACCGAAGTCAACCCACTACTCCAGGCGTACCCATGATAGTGTCTAGTCTGTATCTGATATTTCCGATGACAACGATGAAGATTTTGAACCACAAGCTTCAACGTCATTGCAGATGACAGTTTCGAGTGTACTGCAGGACACTGGATTGATTACATAATCGGACAGATCGTATGAAGTGGATAAAAGCAAAGTCCGTAGAGAAAAAAGTTCTGTAAGAACTGATTTGCAAAGCAGACAGGTCGAAGAAGTTTTTGGCCTTTATTTTGACGGTAGAAAGGATAACACTTTTATTTAGCCAAAAAGCTGGTGGAAAACATTTTCGTCGAACATCTAAAGAAGAACACTATTCCCTCATTCAGGCGCCTGGTTCAATTTATATAGGTCATATTTAGAATATAAGAACTTATCTTTCACAAAATGGTATATCACTTCAGAAATTGCAAGTGATCGGATGTGACGGCACTGCCACCAAAACAGGAAGAAAAAATAGCGTAATACATCAAATTCAATTGAATTTTGGAAGACCAGTACAATGGAGTATCTATCTGGCATCTATTCCCACGTCTAGATGTTGAGACAACAGGGCCAAAATTTTATTCTGGGCCAATCGGAAAAGATGTATGTGGTTGTAAAAAACTACCATTTGTTCAGTTCTAACGGATCGATTGCGAGATTCCTGAAGTAGACATATAGTTACTAAGCAAAGACGAGCTGTATTTGCTAGATATATCTAAGGCAATACAATCAGGGCACTATTCTAAATACTTAGCCATTCGTGATCCTGGGATGCCTCACTACTGCCAATATAGTTCTGAGACTGTTCATCATTGTAAATATCCCTTGAGGTAATATTATCCAACTGGTTACCTTCATACTTAAGTACCTATGTGGTTTACCATTAAGGTTGGTGCGCATTTCACTGACGGGCCAAACATGCATTCAAGACTATTGAGACAAACCGGTATTTACCGCGAGAGTTACTAAAACTCATAAAACCCTTCGTACAACGAAATGGATTTTTTGCACATCCTGAAAATTTACTTTTGGCAATGATTCTTGATGAAAGGAATCACATTCGGGAGCTTGTTGCAGGCGCATTTTGAAAGCAACACTATTACCTTCTAAGAACGATCCAATAAGAGAATTCGTCTCTCCAATACTGAACTTTGAAGCTAAGAACTATACACACATTATATACTCGAACACTTGCAGCCTGACTACTCCTCCTTTGTTATGAGAACTGACAGATGAAGAAATAAGATTATTTGTAAGCAGAGACTCAAAACCCATTCTGGATATCAAAAGAAATTCCTAGTCACACGCAAGCTGTAGAGAGATGTGTCAAGCTTGTGCCTGAAGCTTCCAGTAAAGTTAATGGACATAGTGCTTGAGATGATTTCGCCAGAACAACATTATTGTCAAGAACAATATTGCCAAAGTTTTCGCACAAGTCAGAATTTAAAATTGTAGTAATTGAAAAACAAGAGTAAAGTGATGATGTAAAGAGAAAGACTTAAATATAAATATGTTATAAACTATGTGTGTTATACTTTTGGTTTATTTTTATTATTCTGCAAAAGTAAAAGTTAATTATGATAGTCAAATGCCCAAACTCTCATCATAAAATCATAAAACTAAATTTAAACGAGGGCAAATTGCCTCGTTATAATATAATCATAAGAAATTAGCCTGTAATACATATAGACACATAAACTCGAGTAACAATTATCACGAATTAATATGCAGTTCAATAGTTTTAAGTTTTTAAGATAACAAAACTTACAGACAAGAATATTTTATATTAAGTCAGTATAAAATAAATTAGTGTATAAAAATGCGGACAAATGAATCAATAACTAAATTTGAAACCCCACATATGCGTTGCTGTCATCCTTGAGCATTTTTATTTTCTGCGACACATTAGACTTTTAGATTTATTAATTATTAGAAAATTCTCCATCAATTTTGTATGCTCCACACTGGTTTCCTCAACGTTCGGATATGTTCGTAGATTGTTGCATATCATCACGTTGCTAAGAATGTAAACAAACATTTTGAGGTTATGTGTTATTACTAATATTATTGTGTTACGCTATATCGTAATTGTACTGTAATTAATTTCTTATTTACAATAAAACCATGTGATCTAAGTGTGCATTAAACAGATTGTTTATATAAATATGACTACAAATCTGATAAGGGTGTTGATAAAGCTTATGGCAGAAATGACCATCCACTCGCGGTTCATCGACTTTTTTCTGATTTGTTAGTCTCTCATATTTGTTACACATTTTTCGAAGACGACCTGCTAAACCTAACTAATTAATTAAACAATTAACGTAGTCGTGTCAATAAACAACGATACCCATCCAAATGATCATTTATAATATGCAAATATGCGGCTCTCGTATATGAACAAAGAGAAACCAGTGGTGTTAGTAACGATGTGGCTCTATAGTCCGTTTCATGTTTTCGATTGTGCACTTAGATGCTTTGAATACACGATAATACCATAAAAAACTTATTTCTGTATAATAAGTAGAGTAGTAATCAATTGTTGGAAAAATCTTGTATTAACAGATCATCAAAATCGGATCTAGTTTGGGAGTAAATTCAAGATTAACGCAAAACATCTTGCATATGTCGACCAACAGACTTTAAACATATATAGAAGATTTAATAAAATAATATTAATAGGTTCAGATACAGAGTTAGTATGTATTCAGTTACACACATACAATGACGTTCTGACAAATAAGGGTGTTGATAAAGTTTATAGCAGAAATGGCCATCCACCCGTCGTTCATCGACATTTTTCCTGATTTCTTAGTCTCTTATATTTATTACACATTTTTCGAGGACGACCTGCTTAATCTAACTAATTAATTAAACAATTATTTATGTCGTCTCAATAAAGGATGATACCCACCCATATGATCATTTGTAAGAAGCAAAAATGCTGCTCTCGTATAGGAACAACGGGTATAGTAACGATGTGGCTCTATAGTACGTTTCATGTTTTTAATTGTGCACTTAGCTGCTTTGAATTCACGCTAATATCATAACAACCTGATTTCTCTACAACAAGTAGGGTAGCACTCAATTGTTGGAATAATCTTGTAGAAACACATCACCAAAATCGGATCTAGTTTGGGAGTTAATTTAAGATTAACGCAAAACACCTTGCATATGTCGACCAACAGACTTTAAACATATATAAAATATTTAATAAAATAATATTTATTCGATGTAATAAGTTCAGATACAGAGTTAGTGTGTATTCAGTTACACACATACAATGACGTTCTGAAAAATAAGGGTGTTGATAAAGCTTAATACCTTATAGCAGAAATGGCCATCCATCCGCGGTTCATCGACATTTTTTCTGATTTGTTAGTCTCTCATATGTGTTACACATTTTTCGAAGATTTAATAAAAGACGACCTGCTTAATCTAACTAATTAATTAAACAATTAATATTGTCGTGTCAATAAACGACGATACCCATTCATATGACCATTTAAATAAAGATTTATTTACAATATAGGGCAATGAAATAAAATCAATGAATAAAAGATTATACATATTTTTAATTAACAATATAAGTTATAAGTACATTAATTTTCGAAACGGACTATTAATTTTCGAATTGCATAACCAAATTTACGTAATTTTTAACATGCAAAACTAATCATAGTATCCATTGAAACAAAATATACGATAATTAGTGTTATGATATAAAAGCATTTTTGAGATCGGTTTAAAAATACAGTAACACTCCGCTTAATGCTGTTTCAGTGTGATGCGATAGCATTAGGATTCCTGAAATCGCACGAGATATTGGTTATTGCTGTTTTTGTCTGCAAACGGAGCGGACATGCACCAACCAGAAGTGATGCACTATGCAGTGACGGTGAACCCTATGCATATATTCCTTCTCAACGTTCTTTTGATAGTGTGAATAAAGATTCCAACAGTATTCCCCGAAATCGTATTATAGTACGAACTCATCTTCTCTATCACAGTTAATTTATAAGGGGTCATCAACCTTATTGTGTGTGTAAAGATTTTGTCACGTATTTTTTAGGGCGGAGGGTTGTTCTTTCCGACGTGACATGGGTGGGAGGGTACTTTTATATGGATTAGCGTAGCAATCCCCTGCTCACAATTATAAATACCCGAACTCCTTTATTATTTTATAAGATAACACTTTAGTTTAGCTACTCCTAGCATAATTATTAATCTAATAAGTGATGCGGAAAGATCTAATCTAAATCCCTGAGTTAGCATAATTAATTTAGAATAAAACACTAGGACCGACCATCGCTACATCAAAGAAATGTCAAACTAGGTACTTACAGATTTTACCGCTGTACACAATCTATTTATCTATTATTTTGAAGTAACGCACCATTATCTTATATATTTATATTTATTATAGCTATACTTTGATCAACGAATTTGTTACTAATTCCACTTTACTTTATTCATCAAATTGTACTCAAGTTAATTTATTTGAATTATTCCCAAAAATATTAATGCTAAATACCGCGATATATTAGATGAATGCATAATAAGTACTTAATAAATTTATGATCACACTTTAATTAGACATGAGTTTATTTGTTATTTAATTATTATTTTAATATTATTTTATTCCGGATTAATTATCTACTTACTTCGACATTATAACATCGAAGTAAGTAGATAATTATCGGCGGACGGCCAAAATTACTATCCCTCTACTAGAACTAGACATCGTTTTTATACATACTGATCCCCTTCCACATATCGATATGCATACTTTTAGTCAGATTAATCTCATTAGCGCATCCTAGAATATTTTCTAACTGTTATTGACATCGGTCAATGATGTGACATCGGTCAATGGACTTTGTTCCCATGCATAGCTTCTATGTACAATAGATTTGTTAACATGTAATTAATTAGCATAGGGTATAATCAATAACTAATATTTATCTTCGTACTTTGATCATAAAATGGATCTATTACCCGATGTAAATTACCCGATGACTGTCCCCTTATCGGGAATCTTATTTACATTGCTAAACCTTTTATGGCGTCTAATTATTTTAACGTATTTACCATATTTGTGAGTACTTAATGCTCAATCCTTTTACATAAAACTAACTAGGAACGTGGAAAAATCTCCATGTTACAATATAAACAAAATACAATATAAACAAAATGTTACAATATAAACAAAATGTTACAATTTAAACAATATTTTATATTTTATTGTAACAAACTCGGCAATTTTTATTTCTTCAATGGGTCATTGCAAAGAAAAAGAAACTAAAGCGAAGACAGAGCATTTCGTTGGGAACTAAAATGCAGGTGTTAAGACGATTAGGCCAACGGTAATCTGATATTGGTCTGATGAGGTAATTAAAACCTCAACGACTACTGTAATAAAAAATACACATTCCAGAAGCAATGTGAAATGGGGAACGACTTTCCATCTGGATTAACGATGAAGTTGACCGCAATATTCCATTTTAAATCAAGCAGTTATAATGGAAAGAGCGGGAACAGGTTGTGACCAAATTCATTATGAAAAAGGTGAAGCCAGTTAAAATTTTGTAGCAAGTGGTTTTATCGATTTAAAAACAGAAACAATCTAAATAACATACAGATTACTGGAGAAGCGCCAAGTGGGAATATAAAAGCAGCTACTGCATTTCCAACAATCATTGAACGAGGGAATTATCCTCCTAAATTAGTTTGATAAAATTGGCATTTTTTCGGAATAGAATGCCAATACGTACATTTGTATTCCGTGAAGAAAATCGAGGTTTGTTTATTATTTAAAAACCCCAAGATCAATAAAGGGAATTTCAAAACCAACTTTACCTGTAATTTGAGAGTCCAATAGAAAATCTTGGATTACTATGAAAATTTTCCAGAATTGGTTTCCCGAACATTTTTGCCTGTCTGTTAAATGGTACTTTACTTTTACGTGATAATGCTCGAAGACATCCAACGCATTTGTGGTTTTCCTGCCGCCAAATACAGCGTGGATCATGGCATAATAACATATATTAAAGCTTATTATCTTCAGCGAAACTGATTGATAAAACCGATGGAGAAGATAAACAATATATTAGAGATTTTTGGAAAAAACTACAATTTTATGGATGCTGTAGACAACATCAATCTATCCTGGAGTCAGGTGACCGACAAATGTTTGAAAAGAATATGGAAGAATGTATGGCACAGATGTTAACACAAGAGAATCGATTGTTGATGTGGACAAAATGAAACAGGTTTGGATAATATAAATGCGCAGAATATTGAAGAATTATTGCAAGTTAGAACTGTGAGAGTATTTCCAATGACGATCTTAAAGAATTTGTAGAACAACAAGTGCACGAAGATGACGAAATTAGCGTATCTGCAGATGTGGAGCAAAGGAACTTTCACCTGCTTTTCTAAAACGAAAGGTTTAGCCACTATAACGGAAATTATGGATCAATTTGTACAAAAGGATTTAAATTTTGAAAGAAGTTTAAAACTTCTTCACAAAAAAAAACAAAGAATGTCAAATAAGAAAGAACTAGATTTTCGTCTATATCAGTCGACATTTCGGTTCTCTAGTTTTAGAACCATCATCAGGACTAAAATCAATATTACAATATATGACAATGGACGTATGATATATAAAAAAGATGTTACAATGTTGTAATTATGAAAGTGACCCTTTCATAATTTCATAATACCCTTTCATAATTACAACATTATAATATCTTTTTTATATATCATACATCCATTGTCATATATTGTAATGTTGATTTTAGTCCTGATGATGGTTCTAAAACTAGAGAACCTAAACGTTGACTGATATAGACGAAAATTTAGCTATGAAAGGGTTCCATTCAATAAAGCCATTGTCCAATAACCGAAGACTTTTAATTATTTAATATACTGGACGAGAACAATAACCTTTATAAGAAAGAACCTTCCTCATCACAAACATAACTTTGTTAATCGAACTGTTTTTGATTTTCATGAATGTACTACCGCTGATGCGCGCTGGGTCCTTTTTTATAGGGTTCTTCCATTTGAACAGGGTCACGCAGTATAATATTTTCAAATCTGAATCTAATGCAAATTCTTATACAATCCAGCGACTCTGCGATTATTTAAATTGAAATATTTTAAAATATGCTCACGTAACTGTCACGTAACGGAAATCAAACATACTAGATATAAAATAGCTATTTAGATTGCATGTGTTGGGAACGTGTATTTCAGAATTAGCGAGATAGCAGCGCGTTCGTAATGAGTAATATTTGGAGCAGTACGATTGTGAGATGCATATGAAAACTAAAATTTTAAATACTATAATTTTGAATATTACAACTTACAACTATTGCTTATTTTGTGATGTAGCCATCTGATATTATTCTTAGTAATATTTAAATTGTATATAAGTAATTTCTTTAAATGATTGTTAAATGTCTCTGTCACACTATGCCTCCTAATAATACTATGTAAATGCTGAGGATATGATTTGTATTTTCGTTTGTCTTTTTTTACATTCTTGTAAAGATTTGTTATTTTTTGCTTCGAGTTTTTATTGTTGTTTGTTTTTCTTAATTGTGATGTTCTTTTGAAGTTAGTATTTTTAGGACCTAATAACAAACACAAATTTTATTAAAATCGGTTAAGTATGGTCTAGACTATTCGCTTTGCACACACCTACAAACACACAAACATATAGGCAGATTTAACTAGGCGGCTCCACCATATTTGCCATGTTGATTTTAGCATTACAACTTCTAAAGCTCCCTACCAATTTACCTTCTCTATACCGAGTAACATTCAATTCCTAATAAAGTGTTATGAGTCTATACATATTACCCTACTCAAAACTAAAATGAATCCCCACCATTTATAGATTTCTTATGAGTACTGAAAGTACATAAAATATATAAAATATAATTTAATCACAATGAGTGCATTTTCGTTCGTTACATTATAAAATCTCAATATTGCAAATTTTTATCAAACCTATATCTATAGTACATAAATATGGATATGAAAAATAAATGATTAGGTTCTAAAATACATTCTAGAGGGATGCTGCTTATAATCGATCTAGCTAGATGATGACAATAGTAATAGTAATTAATTCTAAAACAATTGGCACTCAAACAATAGTTCAGCAGAACAAAATACTTCAATTCAAAATCAATACAAACTCAATATCAAACAAAAACAACAAAAATAAAACAAACAAAAAAACACAAATAATACTTCTACCTTTGAAGAACCTACAACTGAGTATTCTGACTACCAAAATTAGCAAGTAGTGAAATAAATTTCTATGCGCATCCCATTTTCCCATATTTTTCCATGTTATTAACATATTTTTACTTTTTATCCAAAATCTATTCGTTTCTTCTGTAATCCCACACTTAAACCTTGAAATCATTTTCTTTTCTTTCATACTTTTATTCGACCCCAAATATTGTGGCCTCGATCCTACCACCTCTATTTCCTTATACTTGCTATTGTACCGAGTTACCCTTATCTTCTTTCTACACCTTGTATTTCCACATCCTTCATCGTTCTCTCCACTTCCACTTCACCATTACTACGTTCTCCTATCATACCATTCTCTCATCGACCACCCACATCTCCCATACATTTTCTTTCGTTCCTTTGCCCCTTTATTCCCTATCTCTCCGTTTTCCGCATCCTCCATAGCACACATATATACCCTCCTCAAAATTTTTTCGCATCACTCTTCCTTCATGTTTACTTCCTTTACCCAGCACTTGTACAAATTAACTTCCTGCAACACAATCTCATTAGGGGACTGATATTCACTCCATTTTATTGACATCTTCTCTATTCCCTTTCTCTCTCCCTTACCGCCCATACTTCTGCTCCTTACAATATTATATTTTACACACATACTTAAAGAATTCTCAACTTCGTATGTAACGAGCCTCCAAATTTAGTCTTTCACACGTTCCTTAATCCCTTTGCCGCTATTCCTGCTTTCTTAATCTATCATCTTCACATGTTCACATTCACTTTACGTCCGACTCAACATACATTCTCATTTACCCTTCAATTCATCTCAAACACATCCCTCTTACTATCCCTTCTCTCTTTATTGCAAACCATCTCTTTCATCTCTTCCACATTTACCTCAATATGCCTATTCTCTCTCCCTGTATTGTCTCTTTAAATCGAGTTTACCCAAATATCATTTCACTATCAATTCTCTATTGTCTCTTTGACAACTTGTCGCTAGCGAACAGTACCCTCCCTCCTCGCCATCCTGACAGCACAGCTTTTAACTGTCACTCCAAATCTGAAACATATA
>WYDF02309857.1:0-15042 GCA_009867245.2 Adranes taylori | reverse complement strand
ATCTGGAATATATTTCAATGGATTTGTTTTTACATAGATATTATATAAATGCGATATAAACAATTGGTGAATTGCCCAGGTAAAGAAATAAGCAAAATATGGCTTCTATTTCTGCTTTTGATTTAATATAAAATTAATATTTCTGTAGTTATTCTACGACATAAGTTACTATAGGATTAACTCCTACTTAGTTATAAATTTTATTGTCTTAAAATGTTTATAATTTCATTAAGATATTTGACAAATTTCTTACATTTTCCACAAATATACAAATTTATTTTGACGAAGCTAACGAAATTGTGTAGGGAAATAAAAGATTGTAGCCCATACTTTTCTAAGAATTTTAACAAAACTGCATTAAAAAATATTAATTATAACACACGCTATCAATTCGCGCATAAACCCTTTTCGCGTTTTAGACAAAAGTTATCAAGGTCTAAGTTTTATTTTCAAGAAACTAAATGATGAATCTTTCTAAAAAAAGAAAGATTCTAGCCTATGATACTACTATGATTATTTTGTCAAAGTTTCAATTAAAAATATTAAGAAGTAACAAGGTAAGAGATTTGCACGATTTGTAAACGACTGCGATTTGTGTTGAATGCAAAGGTAATCCTCTTAACAAAGAATGCGTGCAACGTAAATTTATTGTGCTTTAAAAATGCGTTAGTGGATACTAAGTTTTACATCAATAAAAGATGTATAAAAACCCTCCTACATAAAAAAACTTGTTTCGTAAGTGACAATATATCAATATATAATCAGTATAGGTACGAATGTAGGAAATACCTTAAAGAAGCTCAACTGAAAGGAAATTATAAATTTATTCAATTCTCAAATAATAAATCTAAATGTACTTGGGAGCTTATCAATAGTCAATGAACATATAAATTAATAGGCAAATAGAGTGATTAATGATTCACAATTCAAGTATACTTTAATAAAATTACAACCGAACTCATCAATGCTATACCAGTTATTAAAACTAAGCTCCTAGACTACAGAAGTTGTAACTGCTTCATTGCATTTAAAGAAAGATCATTTAATCACCTGAGAGCAAACATAATTACATTAAAGTTTGGAAATTCTAAAAAGTTATAAAAGCGTTTCACATTTAAAACTTAAGCATAAACATGTTAAAAATCCAATTATAATTCCAAATATTGAAGTTTTCAATATGTGTACTAGAGTGGTCCCAAATATTTAAAGATGACTACGATTGTTCCAGTATTTAAGAAAGGTTATTTAAATGATTTCGGTGGTGATGTGAGAAATTAAGATGCATTAAACTGTTTGCAAGAAAATACCTACAATTACCCACACAGTAGCTAACTGACTAAGCAAAAATTTAGTGCAGTAGCTACATCCGTCTGTTGTACACAACTATTTACAAAAACTAGAAGCTTTTAAACATAAATCAGATCATGAATCAGAAAAGTCGACGTTATTTCTTATTTAATTAATACATCCCAACGAAACATTAATTTTGATATTATCAAGAGTATAGAGGCAGTGAAAATTACTTTTAAGTGTAAAATGTTATTGAATTCATAAGGGCAGATTGATTAATCAAGTGACATTTAAGTTGATTGAATATAACAGAATATTTAAATTTATAATCAGTTTTTATTTTAAATTTATTAGTTTAAGAAAATCTGTTAAGTCATAATTCGTTTGTTTATTAATGATGTTATCTTTATGAGAAGATTCACTCACAAAATATGAATCTGTTCTAAGTGTTTTGAAATATGTGGTTTTCTGCAAACTTGAAGAAAAGTACTGTTTTTACATGGGGAAAAATCATGCTTATTTTCTAAAATATGGTTAACAAATTGACTCTTGTACCTGTTCAATATAATGGCTCTGAAATGCTCTGACACCCTTGTCTAAAAATTCTTTCTGCGACTCTTATATAGAATTTTTGACAACTCTGGCAATTTAGTTTCTAAACACTGTAACAAGGTGTTGTAACTATAAATAATACTGTATATCTTCCATGATTAAATAGAATAAATAGATCTACGTATCTCAAGTTGGAAACCTTCTAGTGAAAAAGATTGCATCAGTCTGTCTGTACTAATACCTAAAATTTAAAACGCGTCACAAATAACTAAACAATATTCTAATGTTTATGCTGTACCATATTTTAAATAAAGGCTTATTTAATGCTAAATACATTTATAGATAAGTAGTAGAATGATATACTTAAATATATCAGGTGTAATTAGCAGGTGTAAGGTTGAATGAATCTAAAGTAATTAAACAATTACTTCCCTTCCAAATTAAGAACATAATATTACGTATGCTAAATAAATTTCGTAGCGCGTATAAAAGCCAAATATATGACCAATTAAGTAAGACAGAGAGAAGCGTACGCTCTATGCATCATCTCTCTATATTGATATAATTGTATGTTTGTGTAAACATGATAATCGTATATAGGACCGCATGAATATGAAAGAGATATAATGTATCCCAGTATGATCAGACGTAATATGAATGTTTAATACTATATTAGAGTAGGAAACGCTGGTACATGCCACTGTTCCACACAAGTTGTGTGTGTGAGCATGGTCTTCTATAAAAGAGCGAATTTCTAATATCTAAACTTTTGATGATCACTCCACTAAACCAAAGTCCTTCATCAGTTGACAATGCTATGGGCAAGGTTTTGCAGGTTTCCTTGGCTGTAAAGCGAATGATATAGCGTATATCTTATCTGCAAGTTATCAGCTTACCTGATTTCTAAAAGCATTCCACTCACTACCAGTTCCAGGCTGTTACAACACCACATTGTTGTGATGTAGACGCTTTATCTTTGTTATGTTTAATATGATTTTGTATTTTGAATACCATCTATTTTGTAGTGTGAAAACTAATTTCAATATTATGTTTTTGAAAAATGTGTTGGAATTTATGGCTATCCTTATTTAAATAAGCTAAGGAATAGAATTTTTTATTCGAGATAGAGGTAGAAGGTTGTGAAACTGGGATTGAATTTGTTTTCATTGAATGTATTTTTTGGTTGAACAATTTCAGTAACATAGTATCATCGTAGGAGTTGTTCTTAGCAATAGCTCTAATGACGTTGACCTCACTGATGAAAACAGTGTGGTTTTGAGGTATAATCAATGCTCTGTGAATCGAAAACCTGAAACCTGCTAGTTTGAGTCGCTAAGGTGCCGCTGAGTCTAAGTGTATAATGGTATCACAATACGTGGTTTTACTATAGATTTGAAACGATAATTTATCATCGGAATGATCAAATAAAATATCTAAGAAAGGAATTTAGGAGTTTATTGATAACTCATAAGTAAAATTGATATCTGGGTGAGCTGAGTTAAAAACTGTGTTCAAAAGAGAAATCTCCTTTGTAATACAATCGAAAATTATCAATATATCGTCAACGTATCTTTTGTAGAATTTTATTTGTTTGACGAGATGGTCATCGGAAATTAACAATTTCTCCTCTAAATTTGACATGAATTATTGCGATAGGATTAGAGCTAGGCCACTTCCCATTGGTAAGCCTGTTGTTTCTCTTCTAAGGGTACCATTACATATGCAAAAGTTTTGTTTAAGAAAAAGTTTCAAAATTTTGATTAAAAACTGGCATCCTGTATCAGAAAGGGAGCTAGGTCTTGATATTGAGGGTTTTGATACCTGAGGTCTTGATATTGAGGGAAATAGACTTGAAACATAGAATGAGAATATTTTGTGGTGAGGAAGGAAATTAAAATTCTGTAATTCCTTGGCTAATTGTTCAGAATATAGGATTTAATGATTATAATTAATATTTAAATGTTCTTTGAATTTGGTATTAAGCCACTAAGTTAAGTTATACATTAATGATGGACAAAATGAAACTATTGCTCTTATGGGTAATTGTAAAATGTTTTTTTCGGTTAGCTGTAGGTCTTTAGGCCATTTGTGCAACATTGGCAAGCTATATATACACGGTGTATTGAAGCTACTGGGTATAAAAACTTGCAATCCGTGAATTTGTCACATGGGTTTTTTGTTAAAGACTTAAGTTCTGTGTGCATCTGATTAAACAGATCTTTAGTGATGGTGACATTTTTATCTGTGTTTAGGAATTTCTCTACGATTTTAATATAATCGGAGTTATTTAAAACCACTAAACAATTTCCTTTATCTGCTTTAGTCATGGTGAAGTTATTAAATTTACATATACCCATGATTTCTTTGAGAACCGAATAGTCAGGGTATTTCGAATTTCTATTACTAGTTAAGATATGTTTTAGGGCTCCACTAATGTCATTTAAGAACGAGGTATCGTGAAGGTTTTGATTTTTATCTAGGATATGCAGGATTTCTGCTGTTAGAAAGTAATAATAATTTTTATTGAAAGGCCCTTTTGGAATGAATTAGATGAATTTATTTCAGAAATTTTATCATTAAAATTGTAATTTGTTAAATTAATAAACCTGGGGTGAAAATTTATAAGAGAACGTTAAAAGTTCTTAAAAATCGAATTCATGCTATATTTTAGGTTTGGATATTTTAACGTATTTTGGGATTCAATTATATTTCATGTTGAACTGTTTAGTAGCTTTATGTTTTGGTTATTCTGTTCGGTGTACTTATATTTGCAACTGTGAAACTAGACAAGAGTGCACTGCACCATTTAGTGTACTTAGTGCAACAGATATATTTTTTCCAACGTAAGTGGAGCGTCGGAATTGCTAGTCGAACTCGACTTATGTGTGGTGGGATGATCATCTGTTTTGAATAAAGTTTGACTATTATCAGGTACACCAATTTCTTTCTTTATTAACAACAATCGAATTATTAGTTAAGGGAACTTCAAAATCAAATAAATCAGAAACTAATGGAAATATTGTTTAATTTAAGAGACTACATTCCGAACGTTTATGATCGATGGTAGATTCTTTTGGTAAAGTTATGTTTGGTAATGGTGTAGGAGGAACAGAAGAAGCATACTTATCAGAAAATAGTGGAACTATTGTTGATTTTATGGGCTTACAGTCCGAACTTTCAAGTTCAATGGTAGGTAATTTTGGTAAAGTTTTATCCATGACATTTGTTATGGGAGTAGAATGAACGTGATTATAAATATCCACCAAACCGGCTGTATTATTATGTATAAGATCTTATCCACTTGGTGTGCCAGTTATTATAGGGTGTAATGTTTCTTTAGGAACTTTTGAGTACGAACTACCTTTGGGTAATTGTATATTTATGGAATCTACGTTAGGAGAGCCAGAAAATGAGGGGTGATTTATCTCCACCGTAAAGGAATCACTTTCGTTTATTGAATGAAAGAAATTTGATTCATATATAACGTCAAATCAAATTGTGTTTTCAGAAGTTAAATCTCTCCATCAACAAAGCCACAACAGTTGCCAAATGAAGAAAGATTTTCAACATCTAAAACCGGATCTGATATGTGTGAAACGTCTAAATCTAAACAATGTTAGAGTTAGGTGAATTATTTAACTTTTCATTACGTTCTGTCAACCTTAAAAAAAATTTGTCTAATTTTAGTTTCTAAAATCTAGTAGAATCAAATGTCTGAGTAAAGCTCATCTGAAGATACCTATCTAGAATAATCGGATGGAATCTTACAGATAGGTTTAAGAATAAAGAATATAATTTCCTACCAGCTAGGAGAGTATATAATCTCTCTGTGTTATATGTGAGCTATGATATATGTGAGATCATATTTGGCTCTTGTTAAAATTTTCCTAATTCTAAAATGTTTTAAATTCTTAAAGTTCGTTTTAATATTCACACAATTGGGGAAAATACAATATTCTTTTCATTTCTTTAATAATTTGATTTTAAATAAACTATACTTTTTCTTCATCAAGGTTTTTGTGCTCCAATTTGACAAGTTTTCGCACTCTTGCAGAGTTAAATTTATCTGGGTGAGCTTCAAAAAGAAATAAATTTTTTTAACTTGTTAATGTATGTTTCATAAATTTTACTTTTATTTTAAATGCTAGTCACAATCCTTTTGTGATTTTACAAATGAAATTATTTTCATAAAAACTTTTGATGATTGTTTCAAAATTGAATCACCTCTGCTTTATATTAGAAAATTTATTTAAACATATGCGCATTCATAGTTGCTTGACTATGCGCATTTTGACATTTCCGGCAATCTTAAAATTTACACTTGTTGCTTTGCGGTTTCAAATATTTCATAATATTAAATTAAAATAATTCCAAAATACATTTAATTTATGTCAGCATGTGACTTGTGCTTCACATCTAGATTAAAGTTATTCATTTTTTGCATTCAATTTAATTTTATACTCACTAATAGCTTTTGATATTGAATAGTTCTGATGATGGGAAGATTGTTTTCCCGTAACGTGTCAACAACATATCATTTTGATATTGTTCGATTTGAAATTGTCTAACACCTACAATTGAGTAATTAAAATGGAGTTTTTGGAATACTTCTGAGTTTAATTTATTTCAAATAATTAGCTCCATTTCTGGATATGTTTAAAACAAAAAAGCAACAGTGTGGGAACAGAAATGCGAATGACATCTAAGTATGCAGTCTGATAGATAATTTTAAATGAACACGAAAACTTATTGGAACAATATCTGATGATTTGTTCAAAAATGTGCTACGATCTTGAAACTTTGGAAATACGATGTTTAGCTTATGAAATGGCCGAGTATTGTAATTTTCAAGTAGCTTAAGCTTGGAAAGAGCAAAAATAGCAGCAAATAGACGTTGGCTGGCTTTACGTCTTCAGAAAACGACACCCCGAAATAAGACTTCGTAAGCCTGAAGCCTGCAGCTTGTCGAGCGCAACGTCTTTTATGTTGATGTTACAAAAATTATATGTTGACGTTAACACCCTCAGGCATATTAGACCTTACTTAACCTACTGAAGAGATGCCGTAAAATTGTTTGCGGATATTATGAGACATTTTGTAAACATGACTTCTACAAAAATCGAACTCTTGTAATCATGGACAACCATGAGAGCGACTTAGCTCCATGAGTTTTAAATATTACAATCGAAAATGCAACAATACTTCCGCATACGAATCATAAACTTTATCTCTATTTGGCCCGTTCTAAAATTTTTACAACGCTGTGGCAGATTTTTAGATGGTGCGGTACCCAGGGTAAAATCTGACCATTTATAATGTGCTGTGCTTGCTGGTCTAGCATTCCAGAAGGCACTATGTATCAGAAAATCTGGATTTAAGAAAATGGGTATTTTTCTGCTTGATCGAGATGTTTTTACCACACACAAATTTCTTACAAGCGAACTGACAAACAGACCATTGACTAAGGAGGACCCGCAATCAAATCTGAAAATATAATAATCTGATAAAATCTGACTATCTCTAGGATAGTCCATGCTTTGGAACGCAGGCACTATCCTAGGTCAGGGCTCAGACAGAACACTAACACGAGATAATAAGGAAAAAATTGAATACTGACTGACACTCCTATAAAAAAGGAAGGAAAAGAACTTACACATGAATAGAAAATAAAATAACAAAGAAGACAAAAACAAAAATATAAACGGAGTCAAAATTGAGAAAGTGACAAAAGGAGTAAAAACTGAGAAAGGGACAAAGACAAAAGGATCTTCTACCCTAGAACTAAAGGTCTGATTAGATAATGATGGGTCATAGATAATGAATGAGCCAAGTGATGACGAGATGGATCTACCGGTATGTAGCCTTAAAACACCGAAATCTAATAAGTTCCACTTGGTCTATTTTTTCCATAAATAATTAAACTATTTTGTTGGTCAAATATTGGAGGAGAGAAACGAATTTGAGATTAACTATTTGAAAGATATGGGAACTACCGACGCGACACACAAAACACAAGAGAAGAGAGCATGGCACAATTTACCATAGCGAATTACTTCATAGCCACTAATATTATTATAAAAAACATGCCCGACGATTATCTACTTAGGCCTCTCCAATAAGGTAAACTGAAAATCAGATAGATTATATCTTAGTAAGAAGTAGATGTAGAACCTCTGTTACAGATTCCAAAAACAAAACCAAAACCAACCGCTGACTGTGGTTCAGATCACAAACTGCTGAGAGCAGAATACACAGCGAAGTTTAGAAAAACCCCGCCAAGGGCAAAAACAATTACGATACTCATAAGAAATCCTGAGCAGTACTAGCCAAGAGCACAAAGCCACATCCTAAAGGCGATCCACACCAGACATGGAAAGCCAGAAAGGAATAGATAAAAAGTACCATACGCAGTACACACACTTAACACTGAAGGGAAGCAAAAGCACGGGATGTCTAAAGAAACATTGCAACTCGCTGAGCAAAGAAGAAACCTCAGAGCAACAACATGCTACCCACAAGAGAAGCAAGTAAGAAACCTGAGCATAACAGATAACAATAAACATATATGGGATATTTGCGTTTTGTTCGCGTGTTGTTCACAACTACAACAACACGTGAACTATAATGAATTGAGGGAACTGCATAAGACAATTAAATACTATCGAAATACTTCAAACCAAAAACAAGAGTCATCAAAGATTCGCAAGTACGAGCAGTCACCACACAAGAGGAAATAGTGGTAGTATGGAAATGCTGCTGCAAAGATCTGTATGCCAACACGATGAAAAATTGATTATACCAGACTCAATTCGAGAAAAGAAACTGACACACTAAGACCAGAAGTTACTGCGGCCCTGAAAAAATTAACGAACGGAGAGGCCCCTAAAGCAGATTAGATAACACCAGAAGCACTTACTGAGTAGAGCACTTTATGAGTCGAAATAGTACTGGAGTAGAAATAATACATGCCATATGCCGAGAAATATGGGATTCTAGAAAGTAGCCAACAGGCTCATACCGATTTTCAAAAAAGTTCATCATCATAATGTTAGAACCACCGTACAGTAGCATTCATATCCCATGCCGGGAAGGTCGTGCTTATAATATTTAATGAAGGACTGAAGTTCTTTCTACTGCCACAGATATCCAAAGCACGGTCATGCCTGGGAAGAGTACATACAAATAAATCCCAAACCTCCACCAAATTGTTAAAAATCTTGTAAATTTACCACTGAAATATACTTATGCTATGTGGGTTGCTTATGCAAGGCATTCGACACTGTACAATGGAGTGTTTTGAGCGACATGTTATTGAAAATTGCGGTTCCGCATCACCTGGTTTGGCTTATCTCCAACTTAAATAAAGATAATTCGGTTACGATAGAAATCAATAATAGATATTACAAAGACTTCAATCTCAAGGCCAAGGATGCATCATTTCTCCACTAGTATTTAACATACATAGTGAACGTAGAATGCATGAAACCTTTGACAAATTACAAGAAGGCTTAACGATAGAAGGTTGAAAAATAAATAATCGCAAGATGCAGACCACATAGTAGTGCTGGCTGCCTCAACGAATATATTACAAGTCATAATGATTAGGGTCAGAGGTACGAGGGAGAGACACGTCCTTAAGCTAAATAAGGAGAAAACAAAAGTCATGATAATTAATAGACCCACAAACGACTAAACCAAAATTATAAATGTCGCAAGATACAAAACAATCAACCATTTCAACTACCTATGTTCAGTGATAACGAGTAGTGGATTATGCGAGGAAGAAATGTGTAGACATATTGCGATGAGCAGAACAACAACGGTCAAACGGACCAAAATCTGGAAAGGCTCACAAGAATCACCTAATTATGGCTGGTTACTTCACTCATCTTTCCAATTGCCATGTGCACAGCAGAGACATAGACTCTCAAAAAAGCTGATGCTCAGAGAATCGACGCCATTAAAATGTGGGTATGACGAAAACTAATGCGAATACCTTGGCTTGCCTAATGTATGAATATCTTTGTCCTAGAAAAACTCAAAAAAAGTAAGTAACAACACAGCTATGAACAATAATAAACAGAAGCATACAACGATCTTTGGTCATGTGGTAAAAGGCGGGCGCATACTAGAGCACATATTTATAGAGAGCAGCGTAAAGGGCACGAGATCCAGAGGACGATCTCCTACGAGATGAATTGATCAGATTAAATCAACCACGGGTTTCGCGTTTACAGAAGCAACTCATCAAGAGCAAGATAGAACAGCATGGTCCGACAAGATAGTGCAAGTTTCATAATGTATGTCACCACGTTCTTACGGAGAGTGATGGGCAGTGAAGGAGGATTTGCACCAAAGTCTAAAAGTTGACGACAGCTTTTATTTTTCTCTAGAATCTGACATGGCAATAGCGTCAATTTTAGATATAAAACTGGTGTTGCTAAGACCTTAGCAGGCAAAACAAAAAATATAATTATACTTCTCCCACAAGAGTGTTAAGTTGGTTATTATATATTTTTATATATTTTATAGTGTTACACAATTTACTGGTCGTGCTCCAATGTCTTCCAGTTACCGTGCCATTGTACCCCATATCTGGTACATATTAGGACAAAGGAAATGTTTTCTAAACACGCAAATATTTTAGGTTCAGGGTTTACTTTTTATCTGCATTTTATGTTCAATAATTAGTTTAAAGTTTGTTTTTGATTGTTTTAAGCAAAAATTACAAAAACATAAAGCACAGATTTTTCTTAAAATCGAAATACCCAACCCCTATATTCAACTACTATATTGCGTGTGTCTTTTTGATATGATAAGTAATTAGTTATTAAAGATTTGCTACATCTATACCTGATGTATTCATTTCTGTTTCCCTCCCATATTTCCCATTTTATTGGATTTGCGTCATTTAGATGTCCATTTAGTTTATTAGATTTCCAATCATCATTTAAGTTATTTGGGAGAAACATACAAATTGTAATAAATGGACGCAGAGAAAGAAACGACTAAAGCAAGAAAAAACAACATATTCTCTTATCAATGTAAGGCTCGATACACACTATTATTCATTTTCAGATAACGCAAGGTCGCAAGAAAATATGTGTGTGTAAAAATAAATATCTATAGAATTTTACGAAACGAACTTGTTACAAGAACTTTCCTATCTTAAATTTGAATCAACTCAAAACAAATCTAAATTTCAATCTCTACTGTTTTAAACTAAGTGCGTTAAAAATATAAGTAGCCGTGTTGCTGAATTTTAAGTATCTACGTAAGTTAATAAAGTATCTAAGTTGTAGCTGATAAAATTGACTGGACGGAGAAACGGAATTCGTGTTCCGAACAAAAGGTAAGAAGCAAGAAACCGTTCTAATAAAGAACCATTAGAATTAAGTGGTGTAAATCTCACCGTAATTAATACATTTTCTCCAATTTTCTTTTTCTTCCTTCTCGATTATTTGTTTGGTGAAAAAGTTAGAAAGTTATTTTCAGAAAAAGCAAATTGCCTGTATTAAGAGTGATATATATTATTTGTTCCTCTGAAAAGAAATTACATTTCATAGTAATGATTCAGAACATTCTTATTGTATAGTTTTATCAAAGTCTAAAAATTAATTCCAGATAGATTGAGTTAGGAAACTGTATATTTATGTTAATCCATTAACGACTGCCTGAAAAATATATTAGATCTACTGATTTTTTAAACAATTAATGAAAGACAGTATTCCAAAATTCCAATAGTTATTTAATCACACAATTTTGAGTAATGCAAGATGTTTTGATGAGACAAGCCCTTTGATTCTGATATTAGGAACTCTGAACGAATCAATTCCTACGACGGCTGCAAATATTTTGAATCGAACTGTATTTAATTCTGTACGATTTTAGTTCAGCTGATTTTGAAATCTGGCTTTTTTCTCTTTTACTTCTTTTTTTATATATTTTAGCTATCGCTATGATATACGGCCCTCCACAGTACTGAAACGCTAATGAGACGCCTCGGTAAGTTAGTCTATCAGCTTTACCCGTTCGCGCACTGTTGGATTAACGTGTGTTGTTATTGTCTATAACATTTAGGCGCGATTTTTTTTTTAGATTTCAATTAAGTCTTTGGCTTTAAGTTCTCTTCTTAGCTCCTCAGTATGGCTGTACACAAGTAGCGTCCACGTACTTTCTTAACAGATTTTTGTGGATTGTTGACTGCAGTTCTTGTCCGTACGTCAATGTGGGTACGTTAATGCAGAGTTTAGTAATTCACTTTGTTTTGGATGGGTAATCTACTAATATATTTAAACACATTGTATAGCTTCTTTGCCCTGTATAAGCTGAAACCTGCTCTTAAATTAAAATGTTCTTTAAAGTTTACCTTGATGTCAAAAACACAACCGAGGTATTTAGCTTTGGTTTCTATTTTTACTTTCACATCACCTATCTTAACTGCGTTTTGCTCTTTGACCTTTTGTGAACATCACTACTTCCGCTTTAGTTTTGTTTATTTTAGCTTTTCACTTTTTGCTGTTTTTAACCACTCTTTGAAGCTCGCGTTCTAGCTGGTTCACTGCTACATAATCGTTTGCTCCATTTGACGGGATTGCTATTTCGTCGGCGAATTGGAAAATATTGTGATGTTTTATTTTGTTTTTCGAGATGGGTACATCCTGTAGGTATATCGGCGAGCCCTGTGCTAGTCCCTGTTCAGCTATTTCCCACTCCTCGTTATACCTCTTCTTCCACTTTCACTCGAAACATTCTATTATTTAAGACGGAATGCATAATTGCATAATACCGATATCCATCCCCAGTTTGTGGAGTTTTAACGACATTGCACTTCTCCACACTTTGTCATATACTTTCTCCAAATCCATGAAGGTACAGATTGCGCGTTGACCAATTTCGGAGTATTATTTGGATAAGCCCTTCCAATAAAGCAGCTTGCTGAATAGACGCTAGTTTTTGCCTAAGTCCAAATTGATTCGGAGGAATAATTCCATTCTCTTCAGCTCAGCCTTATATATTCTCCTTTAAAGAGGATTCTATAACTTTAGATAGACCATGGAAAAAAGGCATATGACATGTGCTTTTTTCCACTATTCTGAGCAGTAATCCATGTTACTTATTGCTTTGTGTAGCTTTGTAATTTCTTCGATAATTTCCAGTTGGAAATTATTAGTTGGAGTTGGAGAGTCCTATTTGGTAACTCGTCGTATCCTGGGACTTTTTTGGGATTTAACTGTTGTAGTTTACTTTATATATCTTCTGGTTGAAACCAGGTTTGATTATTCCTTGGAGTTTTTGTAATTATTTCAACACACTTGTTTACTTTTTTTTCTGTTACTGCCGTTGTTGGTTCAGTGTTTCTAAATTGTCTTGTCAAATGCTTAGTTAGAGCTTGTGATTTTTCTTTGTTGTTGTAGACTAATGCTGCCTCTATAACGTTATACCTTTGTATAATTTAAAAATTGTAAAAAATGTTTCCTTGCTGGTATTACGTTCAAATAATATTTAATCCTGTCTCTGTTTGGAAAGGTACATTTGGATCTTTATTTCTCCCTATTTTCTTCATAAACTTCAACTATTTCCCTTTTGTCATTGTCATCCTCAATGTCTTTTTACACCTGAAATATTTTTTCCTTGAATGATATTTCTTACCTCGGTCTGTAGCTTCCTGTATTATGTTTTATCTAGAATGCTTCTTGTTTTTGCCGATACATTTATGGCCTGCCAACACTCTTTCAGTTTGTGCTATTCGCACTTGTTTTAATTGCCACTTATTCAGGTTGGACACAGTGAATTCTCTTTTATTTAGTGCATTCTGAATTGTTTTTGTTACTTGCGGTTTTATTCCTAATATTATATCCGCTTGCACTAGTTGATGCGAGAATGTAGTTGGTAGAACGTAGTTCACTTTAGGGTTTAATTCGTCGTACACTTTGTAAGTTATAAAGAAGTCTATGATTTCATCTCTGCCTCTAGTTGTACATTTGTTATTTCTTTCGGCGCGTGAACCTCTACACCTGAATATTTATGCGTAATATTAAATAATGCCTTTCCATTTTCATTAGTTGATCTGCTTCCCCATGCATTACGTTTGTCGTTGTGGTCGCCTCCTAGTACAGTTTTGGCATGAGCAAGTAGTTTTAGTAAATGTTCTTCTAAGAACCTTTTCTTCTAAGAAAGAGCCCGAATTGCTTGTCGGGCTGTATGTGGCAGCAAGAACTATTTCTTTCCCGTTAACTTTGGTTTTTATTCCGATTTCCTCACAGCTTTGTAAATCAAAATTTATTTCTAGATAGCACATTTTATTTCGGTAAATTATTCCTGTCCTCCCCTCATCTTACTTTTCTGTCACTCCTGGCCATTTTCAACCCTGGCATCCGCCATTTGTGTCCTGCCTTTAAGTGTGTTTTGATTATCATGATTGTAGAAATATCTTTTTCTTCCATCTATATTTCTATATCTATTCTGTCGGTATACCTTAGACCGGTAGCATTCCATATAGCTATAGTAAACTTGTATTAATAGTCATTGTTGATTGCTTTTACTCTTTTATAACGCGCGGGTAATAGCTCTAGCTCTATTAGCATTTGTTTTCTGCGTACCTGATTCCAATTTGTCATTCTGCTGCTTGTATTTTTTGCATTTCTGTTCTTCTCGTGTCTTTTTAATATTATTCACATTTTTTATCGGGTGATCGCCATTGCACCTCATGCATTTTGGAGTCCTGTCTTTAGGTAATTTGCACTCATACAAAGCATGGTTTCCGGCGCATTTTAGACATATCTGAGGTGTAGTACATTTAAACTGCACAAGGCCATACTTCTGACATCGAACGCACAGTTGTGTGGCGCTTGTAGATTTCTGGTTGCCTTCAACTGTCACTTTTGCTGTTGGAACATGTTTAACTTCAAATGTATTTCTGCCTTCCTCTGTTCAGGATGTGTTAACTAATACCATTGGGAACTTCTTTGTTTTGTTTCCAATTCTTTTCACTGAATTGTAGTGGAATCTTTTTTGAGTCATCTATTTCTGTTTCTTCCACTTTGAGGCCCTTGGTACTCCCCTCAGTACAACTTAAATATCTTTATCTTCCGGTAATTGGAACGTATAAAAGGATACTTTCATAGCTTCTAACAACTTTCTTAGTTTTCTGTAATCTTCAGGGGTCAGCGTGTGATATTTTGTCTCCGTGCTCCTTAC
>WYDF02309856.1:0-28551 GCA_009867245.2 Adranes taylori | reverse complement strand
AAACAAATTACAATATCATAAGCTTTACTTCTTTTATTAAACATTTTTAATAGGTATTACAAAATGAAAATAGATAGTAATGATTAAATTTAAAAGAATTAAAAAATAAATAAAGAACAAAAATAACAAGGCGTTAAAAAGATCTATTTAGAATATCCACAACAAAATTAACTTTAATGAAAAATAATTTAAAATATTATGTACCATTTTTAAAATATAAATATTCGACCGACGAAATTAAAATGTAACTTAATGTTGCGAAATCGAATTGATAACTGATTCTAGAATTTGCTATGTGTACAATTATAACAACGATTCCTACGAAATATAAAATGCATTATTAAAGATTTCTCTTAGCATATTTTCATTTTTAATTACCTTCGCCTAGACATAAAATACTTGTCTGGTTTATTTATAAATTCAAGTCCTGAGAAATTGCTATAATTTTTCTGTCTATTTCAAATTTCACGTGCACGCGTTGTTTTATCATTTAGCTATTATTAGGTAAATTAGGTGTTTTTATGTTACACGCATAAAAGATTTTAACGATTTATTTAGTTAATTTTATAATATATAAATTTATGTAATATATAAATTCATTACAATCATTTGACATTGAATCAAAACTAATTTGTTACCATTTTCATAAAAATTATAACGCCTTAGAGAAATTATTGACGATCATGTTGATGAGTTGGTGTTTACCTCGGCAGGTCGTAGATAACACTTACAGTTACTCCTGTGATATTGAAGCGGGCGCCCTCCACCCAAAGTAATATTTGTAGAAAATCGAGTGAAAGACAAGATGTTAGGACGGAATATATACAAGAATAACTACAAGAATAATCATGCCCAGCCACAATGAGACACAAACAAATGAAACCAGTACATATGAATGTACGTTGTTAAACAAGGAGATCCAAACGCAACTATATGGCATAGAGCAATGCTCAGATTTGCTGCCAGAATATCACATCAAAACCAGAAAATAATGCAGTTTGCGGAGGAAATCATGAGATATACAAAGCACTCGTAGATGAAGCACTCTCCTGGGGAACTAATACAAATATCACAACATTAGAACGGGTATAAGAAATAAAAAAGCATTTATTTCACTTGGATAAGAACTATGCCATTGCACACTTGTGTGTGCACCATTGCACACTTATGCCATTGTATCAAGGCCTCATAGAGATGAGAAAAAGCATTACTGTCGTACTTAATTACAGGTATAAAAACGTCGAAGTACTAAAAGGGCAACGTGTTAGAACCGATGGAGTTGTATATCTGTAAGGCATTGAAACGGGCCGATATATTTCTTACTTGGTCACAAAAAGATACTCTGATGGAAAATACACTTACAGGACTACGTTTGACTACTTACCATAATTAAGAAATTGGCTGCCAATAACATCATAAAGCTTGCAATTCCGAAAACAGGATGCGGACTTGACAAAATACATTGATAAAAATCAAGCTTATGATTGAGTACGTATTTAAAGATAGCAATTACGAGATAATGGTACATGTAAAAGAGGAGTATCCTATAATAACGAAAACAAACACCGTAGGACCAAGAAGTGTTACCAAACACCAGGAAATAAGGAATTGAATGAATAATTTAACCAAACAACTGGACAAGTCTTGGGAACAAACAAATTTTCAAAGCACTGGTTATAACTCAAGTAATAATAATGAAAAACCGAAATTTCGGCCAATTTTTCGACGAAGACTATTTTTCAAACATCGCAAATAATATGGACCAGAGCAGTTAAATAACAAGGCATCCCACGACCATCCAAGGAGGGAACCAGCCCCTTGTTAACATGTGTAAGGAAGCCAAGTAGATGTGGGATAAGTTATATAGCATTTCTGAACAGAGAACAGAGCAAAGCTCGGTCAAACTGTTTAACGATTCCTTTGAAGTCAAAGTGATGAATGAGACCTCAGAACACGTTGCCAGGTTGGAGCAGCTATGGCTTGAAATTGAGGATGAGACTTGGAAAGAGGACAGGGTAAAATTACCTGATTCTGTTCATTTCTGATCCATATTTTAAATACTTTACCGTCTCAATATTTCGAATTTGTGAATGCGTGGGAGAGTGTTTCAAAGAATGAAACGAATTTGAAATCATTAAGAGAGCGATTATGTATTATTGAATATAGGTTGAATGAAAAAAATAAATATGAAAGTCCAATCTCATCAGCATTTGTTGCTAAACATTTGCATAAGAAAAATAAGCAAAACTCTGAATTTAAGAAAGGGTCAACGTGTTTCGGTTGTTTCAAACTTGGACATATAAAAATGTTTTGCCCAAATAAGGAAGCTAATAACAAACCAAAACTACATAAGGATAAAAATCATGCTTTATATGCTTGTTTGAAAGCTACAAGTGATCATGCAGTTAAATCGTATATTGATTCAGGTGCCACGGCACATATAACATCAAAATGGAGGCCTTAAGGTAACAGTAGCAAATAATAACACTATAGCATCAATCAGGGGTAGGGAATGTTACTGTAAAAACAGATGTTGGTTATAAAACAATTAAAGATATGGTTTTAGTACCAGAAATTAAGTCCAATTTATTGTCAGTAAGTAAAATGACTAAAAAGCACACACCTTGGTATTTAATTCAAACAAATGTACCATTTGTGATAAAAGAAAGTATACCCTAGACACACAGGATGAAGTATGCTATCTATCTGCGATGGAGATTACTAGTCAGATATGGTATCAGATATGGCACTAGGGCTTATAACAGAATTGGTATGGATCTGCTACGGAAAGGCATGGTTGAGGGAATAAACTTTGAAGATGCGATGCAGAATCCATGTATTGCATGTTTAGAGGGTAAACAAGCTAGACTACCTTTTACTGAAAAAGGACGAAAACGAGTAGGAGAACTATTATGACTTATTTATTCCGATTTATGCGGACCAATGTCTATAGATTCATGGGGTGGAGCAAGATATTTACTCACTTTCATAGATGATTTTTCTCGAAAAATTTTCGTATATTTCTTGAATTAAAAAGTCTTTAAAATATTTAAAGAGTTTCAGGCTTTGGTTGAGAAACAAACGGACAAATGGATAAAAATATTACAATCAGATAATGGAACAGAATATACGAACAAAGAATTTGAAAACTACTTGAAATATAATGGCATTAAACACCAATTAACTATTCTATATAGCCCTTCAGAAAATGGATTAGCTGAAAGAACCAACACAACATTGGTGGAACGAGCAAGATGTATGATGAAATTTGAGTGATGAAAAATGGTAGGCAGAAGCGATTAATACAGCCGCATATTTAAAAAATAGGTCACCGCATAAAGCAATTAAAGAAAATAAGATACCCGAGGGGATACGAGGTGCAAAGGGAGTAAATTTAAGTAAACTTCGAGTATTTGGATGTCTTGCATATGCACATATACCAAAAGAAAACAGAACAAAATGGGATTCACAAAGTGAACCATATGTATTTGTCGGATATTGTGAAATTGCAAAGGCTATAGATTGATTGATTTAAAAATTCCTAGTCCAATAACTACAGCTCGCCATGGCATCTCTCAGGAGAATAACTTCCCGTTTAATCATCCGCAGAATGGAATGATAGACACAACAACATTTAATTGCAGCTCTGGAAAAGTTGAGTGCATAAAAAAAGAGATTCGATTAGATGAAGACAGGGAAATTGAAACTATAGAAGAAAATAGTATAGTGAATAGGAATGATATGGACATGGAAGGAGGTAATGAAAGGAGAACGAACAGAAGGACACTAAAGTTACCTAAAAGATATGAAGACTATATTTTATATTATGCAAAATTTTCTGGAGATATTCCAAAGTCCTCGCTCCATGTACATGGAGCGAGGCAATGGAAAGGGAAACGGAGGCCATGCACAAGCACAAGTAAGTGGGATTTAGTGGATTCAGCTGCAGATAGTGAAAGAATACGACAGAGAATCGGGGTTACAGATGCGGTAGAGCGAATGGCTTGTTTGAAATGGAGTTGGGCTGGACATGTGACAAGAATGCCACATGAAAAATGGACCACCAGAATTATGGAATGGCGACCCAGAGAACAAGCCATCAGAAACCGGGGAAGACCACCAACCAGATGGACTGATAATGTAACACGCATCTCGACAAACTGGATTCATGCTGCTCAGGAACAGAAAAATTGGGGATTATTGAGAGAGGCCCATGTTCAGCAGTGGACGAGACAGGCTGTTTGATGATGATGATGATTATAGTTGCAGGAGACATAAATATAGATCTGCTTACCCCATCCAAGCAGAACTCCGAGTTAGCTCAACTTATGATGAGTTTTGGTTTCGAAACAGACAATACATGAACCAACGCGTCAACATAATAATTGTCAAATATGCATCAACAAAATTTTTATAAATAATGAAGAGTACAGCGCAGCAACGGTATAAAATTACAAATCCGTGACCATAATTCACAGAGAATCTCAATACCCACTAAAGAACGCAACTCATCCACAATTAGAGAAAGTTTGCACAATGGGGAAAACTACAAACCATTTGCCAGACCACTCCTAGAAGAAGAATGGGGAACAGTCTATCTAGCAAGCGACCCAAATCAAATGTACTGAAAATTCCAGCGTCTCCTTCTGAAACATATCCACCGATATTTTCCACTTAATAATTAGAAAACAAAAGGCCATACTAATATATCGCAGGAACTATCAGTCCATATGGACCTAAAACTTATGAATAAGCTTCAAAACGACTACAGAAATGAGGAATCTGAAAAAATACCCAAGGGCTACAAGGAAAAATACACCCAGGCAGCAGAAACAGAAAGAAAGCGCAACAGCATTTACATGAATAACTCCTCGGACAACAAGTAGAAAACAATTTTGCAACCAATTAACCATGAAGCGGGCAAAATACCCAAGAAGAATGTATCTACTCCGAAATGCAAAGAATTCAACATGTTTTTTACAACAATTGGAGAAGATCTATTGCAGTATTCGCCCGATTACGAAAGATGCACTTGCAACACAGTACAAAATGTGTCCACCAACGGGGCCTTATACATCGGACCAACATTCGCAGAAAAAAAAAATTCAGATAATCCAATGCCTAAATAACAAGCCTGCCCGAAGACTTTTATGGGGTAAGCATCCGAACATTAAAGGCGTTTGGAAATTGTTGTGCACTAGTTTGATTCTATCGTGCAAATTTTTCTTGCAATAATATTGCAACGAGAGAATTGGTTATCATGTAAAATATATCACACCGTATGCAGTTTTATAAAATATAAAATAAAGAATGATTGAATATAATTGAAGAAGGTTTATGTTCATAAGAAATGGTTTAGTTATTTAGGCAACAATTACGAAATGTAAAATACTAATCTTCAATTAAGCAAGTATTATTGAAACAATGAAATTAGTAGAATGTTATTACAATTAAACAATAATTATACAAAACACTCTGACATAATGTTAAAAACGAAAAGTGTAAACAAGGGTGCTAGGTAGTTTATGAGTTTGGTAACTAAGATTAGAAGTATCAGCAGAATTAGTCGGTGTAGAAATCAATCAAGTAATACTCGTAACTAGACCACCGCAATGTAGGGACAGGCTTGCCAGCGATACGTGAGCGCGAAGCCAGTCGGTATGGACAGTGAAAGCCCGCGATGCTTTCACCATGGGTCGGTTCTGCAACTCACACGGTTAGCCAGCTTACCAGATGGTATGACGCGTTAGGTTAGCAAAATGTAGAGAAGCCTCAGTAGAAGGGGGACAGTATAAAGAGTTATACGGCGAACCGTTAAAAGAAGAATGTTCATAAGATAATTTAGCGTGAAATAAGTAACAGAGTATAATCGCGAAGTACCAGTTGAAAATCGTTGTAGTAGTTAGTTGAGTAGGGAATTTTTAAGTCGTTAGTAGTAGTTTGTTGAGCAGGGAATTTTTATTTGATTACTATTTATTCACTTAACAGTAGTTTATCGGTTAGGAGTATATAAGGGGTTATAGAAGTTAGTATTAGAAGTTAGCATACTAGTGTAGATTACAGGGTTAGATAATCGAGAACAAATTCGTAGGGGAGTTAACTGATCAGGGACGATAACGACTGTGAAATTAGTGCTTTGTATCGGCCAACTTGTTGAGATGAACAACATTATGTGAGTATCTTTGTACAATATACTCGTATTTTAATTAAGGAATTGCATAAATGCGCTAACTTTACTGTTATTTGTATTGGACAAACAATAATTTTACTAGGGTTTCATTGTGTAAGGTTTATTTATTAACTGATTTTATATTATCATGTGTTACTAACAAATATTTATATCTGAGATTATCCGACCTACAGCGTCGATGTAATTATGCCGTTTAGTATTTATAATATACAGGATTTAAGTATAGCCACGCCTTCATTTACTCACATCTCACATGACTTTAGAAAGTGCTTAAGTAAAATTAAATACAATTTATACAACTAAGGTACGTAGCGAAACCGTCAGCTAACTATGGCCCGCAGAGGTACCTATTACCATAGATACGAACTCTGCCTTCCTTCGGAGGTCCAGTAACATCAGATCACTACTTCCTTAAACGTGTGCTTAACCAAAAGCACATGTGACAATATTTAACGAATACATCAGCAATGGTATATTGCCAAATGCGCTTTAACAAAGGTGTTCCTGATACATAGAAAAGGAGATAATGATGAATAATCAAACTACCGGCCAATCTCGCTGTTACCACTGATATAAAAAGACTAGAAGAAATCATTCTATGCCGATTCGAGGACCACTTTGAGAAGAACAACCTACTCGACTTTCGAAAAGGCTACATTCGAACGAACCATTGCATCATTTATTCAAATTTATCTACGAATCACTAGAAGATAATAATAAATGCAGGTCTGCTCCTTGCGATCTAAGTAAAGCATTTGGCCTGATATCACATCGTCTGTTTCTTAAGAAAAGGAGTATTATGGCTGCAGTGGTATCGCACTGCAACATCTGCAACCTTACCTAGATAATTAGAAGCAAGCAGTATATACCAACGGAACACTTACTTCCCTGAAGTAAAACGCGCTGTTCCGCAACGATCAAACCTTGGTCCGTTATTTTTTTAACCTTCATTAATGATCTACCAGCTCATCTAACTCACCATGTAACCTTACATGCAGGCAATACAAATATGATTGTACAGGCTGCAAACAAATCTAAATTAGACAAAATAATACAACAGGAGATAGTGAAACCCAAGTCTTGGTTCCACAAAAATCAAATAGTATTAATTGAACCTTGGTCTCCATATAGACAGCTGGTTAAATTGAAAGACGCTTATAAGGAACGTAAGCAACAGACTATCAGAAGAATCCTATGCCATACGCAGAGTCGCAAAAATCTCTGGAGAGCATGCAGCAATAACCACTTATTATGTTATGTACAACAGAATTCTCAACTATGGTATTGAGTTATTGGGCAATTCCCATCAACTCCAAAAATATTTTTGTTGGCAAAAATGAGGCTGCGTGTTACAAAATAAAGTAATTTTTTACACATTTCACAAACAAAGGCGCAGCTAAAAAGCGAACGCATAGCACATAGGAGGCAAAAATACGTGAGCACATCCGCATTCCATGATTCATCCACTTGTTTACTAAACAAACGGTTAACGGATATTCAGTGTTCGTATCGTACACGCGTTTGTTTAATTACAGGCCCCTTAAAATAGTGAGAGCAAGTTCAAAAATTTATTATTTTATTTCATTTATTTCCTCAAAATGTCTTTAAGGAAATCCTATACAGCAGCAGAAATATTATCAATTGTAGAAAATCCCGAGTCTGACGGAAATCAAGAAGCCAGTCCTTGCTTTTCAAAAAACGAAACAAAGGTCCAATTATAGTAAAAAAATCTCGTCTACAAAGAAAAAGGCAAATCACGGTTTCCGACCTAGTTTTTCAGAACTAGAAAAATAATTGGAGCGCGTCCTGGAAATGAGGCAACAAGGCATCGGGATTTCATGTATTGAAACATTACACTGAAAGCTCTAGAAATTAAAAGATCTTATGCGAACGCAAACGAATTTAAAGCTTCATACAGATGGACAGTTTGTTTCATGAAACATCATGGACTTTGAGTTTGTAGAAGAACCAACATAGCGCAGTATCTTCCAGAGGACTACGAAGATGAACTTTTGAAATTCCAAACTTTTGTAATTAAGAAGAGAAAAGCACATGTGTATGACTTTTGACAGATTGGAAACGCCGATCAAACCTGACTTTCCATATGCCATACAACAAGATTGTAGACGTGATAGGTAACCAAGCTGTGTCAAATCGAACAACTGCATATGAGAAGACTCACTTTGTGTAATGCTGGCATGTATCGCAGATGGAGGGAAGTTGCCGCCGTACATCAGTTTTAAAAGAAAGATTCTTCCAAAACTACAATTTTCAAAAGGTGTACACATCCATGTCCACAAGAAGGACTGATTGGATGAATAACTGACCATTAGTTGCTTGAAATGTGTTGCGAGGCATAGGCCAGGTCCTCTAGAAATAATCTGTCTATGTTGGTCCTCGATACGTTTGGGTGTCATCAGATTCCTTCTATCTAGAAAAATTGTGCGAAATAAAGTCGGATCTGGTTATAATTTCCGCTGAAATGATCCATCTACTTCAACTTCTAGACGTTTCTGTCAATAAGCCGATGAAGGAAGCTATCCGTCGATTGCAGGGTTAAATGGCGATAATCACACATATACTGCAGATGGACCTATGCGTCAGCCGACTCCGTTAGACGTTGCAGAATGGAATTGAGTGACATGGACTGAATTAAATCCGTCTATTATTAAATACGGCTTCCTCAAATGTTGCTTATCGAATAATTTGGACGGCAGTAAGGACAATATATTATGGGCGGTTGGGGAGGTGTCATCAGATGATGGTGATGATGGGGATATAATTACGACGGCACCAATAGTTATGAGAAGTGATTCTGACTGCTACTTTGACAATATTTTTGATTCAGTTACCTAAAATTTTAGTTTCTTTTAAGAATTTGACCTCTTTGTTTCTCTTTATTGAAAACTTTAATTAGATAATTAGAAGTTGATAAAAATTTATGCTATTTTTAAATAAAATATTGACGAGTTGTTATCGGTGCTTATTTTATTCAAATGTTTTTTGAAAATTTCGCGTCAAATCAGGAGTGCGTATTATCCTCGTGCGCGTATCATGAAAGTGCAAGTGCAGCAAACAACTGCAATCAATAACTGGTTAAGTGACAAAACTATTAATTTTATTAATGAAATTCACTTATTCCAGTAGTATGGGCCGAAGAATCCCTACAATACAAAGATAGGGAAATCAAGAAGGACGCTTGGACTCCAATAGGCAATAAGTTTGATATAAGTGTCGACGAAGCATATAAAATTTACAATCACTTGGCTTGCATTTGATGCCATGTAATTTATGTTATCTTATAATATTTATGTTGTCCATATAACTTATGTTAATCCAGATCCAAAAATTCAGCGATAAAATTCAGAAATGTTAGCGAAAATGCAGCGCGTAAATTATTAAATGTCTCGCGTTGATTTAAGTAAGGCCTAATCTATGTTCTTCTCATTTTAAAATTTCTATTATGAGCAGTAAGTATAATATATGCTGCACTAATAAGTACTTCTTCACTTTCGGCGATATTGTCATACGTGTTCGGGTATGCTGTGGCCGAAAGTTTGCCCGTACGTATCTCAAGCGGGGTATACACGATCATACCTTCATGACATACATGCATGACATACATGTATGATCACACAATGTTTGACGTCAATAACCCATAAACGTTCATACATGTATGACAGACGAAAATATTGAACAGTCACTAGTGAACCATTAAAGGAACTAGTTAAGGACAGCGAAGAAGAGACTTGCTTTGCTATTATCCTAGCTTCGGTTTGTGGTAAGATAAAACAAAAGAAATGATTTTGGGTGAAAAGTTTGTTCGCGAAAAGAGCAAAGTTCACACATCATAATATATTAAATGAATTGTTAATTACCTCACCAGTCGATAATAAAAATTACCTTCGAATGGACCATGAGACATATATGGGACTCCTGTCATTGGTTTCTCCGTACATTGAGAAACAACACACTGTAATGAGGGAACCTGTACCTCCATATCAACGTTTGTCATGTACATTGCGATACTTGGCTATTCATTCCAGGACTTTTCCACTGTCATCTATGCGTAGACGATAGGACGCTTAGTAATTGAGACTTCTGAAGCAATTAGTTCTGCATTGAAAGGGAATATTACAGTAAGTAAAATAATTTTAGTTAACCAATGAAATTATTATTATTATTATTTTTATATGAAATTATTAATTATTTTTATCACATGTTCTTTTTTTTCTTACAAAAGCTATTAGTAGAACTGAAATATAATATTTAATATAAAAAATATTTTAAGGTAATTCATTCTCACAGAAAAGGTCAGCTAATTTGTTATAATGTTTATCAGAAATTTCAGCAGGTCGATCCTCTGGTGTTTTTGCACCCGATGAACTAGAGGTGTTGTTAAGCGAATCGTTATAGACTGGATAGTAGTGCTTGCCCTTAAGCATTTACAATCATGATAGATTTTGACAGAGTAGCGATGAAGGGTTTTCATTCTCGCCTCAAATGGAATGTCGTTTATGACCTTTTGAGCGAACAATTGTTGATCGGGAAGTACCTGGGACAATTGGGCAGCCTGGCTATTATGTCGCTGTCAGATGTATGTTTCAGCAACCTATACCGAGCCAACTGTAATAACTCCTGTTGCTCGTTGTTTGACTTGCAGTTTTTTGAAAGGGTTACATTCATTGGTAGGTGTACTCTTGCCAGAAAAACTTGCCGAATTATCTTCCTGAAACAGAAATGAAAATAAATGTTAGAAAGAAACATAAAATGCTTTTATGTGAGATTGACTGTAAATATTACAATTTGGTTAATTTTTTTCAGCTTTGAAATTCAGAGGAGCAAAGAGGTCCAGAGAAAGGTGGCTGTTTCCTCATTATCGTGCAATAGACAGCAAACATGTACATATTACTAAACCTGCCAATTCTGATTCCTATTACTTCAACTACAAAAAATAGTTCAGTGTGGTGTTAATGGCGATCGCAAACTATGAATTCATTCTGGTTCATGCAGGGACTAATGGCAGAGTCTCAGATGGAAGTGTTTTTTCGAATACCAAATTTTACCAGCGTCTCAAAAATGGAAAACAACATTCCGGCGCCTAAATTAATACCACGATTTCATGAGCGAATGCCTTTCGTTTTCGTCGTTGATTAAGGATTTCCTCTTTCTAATCATCTCATGATACCTTATTCTCAGAAAGACATGAATAAAGATAGAAGGGCTTCCACGAGCCAGGGAATCATTGAAAACTGTTTCGGGATCCTAGCCTCGCGTTTCAGGGTACTGCTACACACCATAAATTTGAGCCCTTGAAAGGCCACAACTGTTATTCTAGATTGTTGCCATTTGCATAATTTTCTTAGGAAGAAGATGGCCCATATATTTCTGGAATATAGAGTAGATATAGAGGACATTGAAAGTGGATAAATAGTAACAGGCAGATGGAGACAGAATCCTCAACGACTACTCGCTTTATCGCCTACAAGAGCACGTCATGCTTCAAGTGAAGCAGAAGAAATTAGGGATTGGTACTGTGAATATTATAACAATATCGGAGTAGTCGACTGGCAAGATAAAGTTGTAGACAATTAGAGCACATAATACTAATAGCTTTAGCCCTTATTTGTTTCATTGTTTATATTGTTATTAATATTATTTTTACTATATGTGTCTCACATGAAATTTGCATTTGATGTTGAGAAATAACAAAATAAAAATTTTAATAAAAGGATTTCTATAGTTTATACTGTATAATATATTGTACAACTCGTATAGAATGTGATTGATTTTTTCCAATGTACATTTAAAATACATATAGTTCAGTGTAAATTAGTTTATCTTCACAACTATTACATTTTTCAAAATTTGAATTTAAAGTTTTAATTGCCGGTCACGAAAACTGCTGTATCCCAAATGCTTGAGACTGACCTACTAGAGAAGGAGCTCAAGCACAGGTCAGACATTCACGACGTGTGTCGACTGGGGCTTTAAAGCCGAGCAGTGGCGGATTTATCTAGCCCGGGCCACTAGAAGTTAAATTAGGAAAATAGTACAGAATTTAGGAACACTTCAGTCCTATAAGGAGTATTGGCTAAATTGCTTAGGAATCCGATAAAATCGAGAAACAAATTAATAACAAGGAAACTAAAGAAGGCTACTTACAAGAATAGAGTAGCCTTCGTTCCCATCTTCACCATATGATTCGTCTATGATTGTTGAAGTCCCACCTGCTGACTATTCCTGACCGCGAAGAAATTCAAGGTCGTTGAAATACCACAGTGTTGAAATATATACTTCGTCCGATCCAGCTCCTGGTTTCTTACTAGCTTGCACTTTATTAACCTCACGCCTGTACGCTGATCTTATTGAGTTGATTTTTCTTTTCGTGTACGCGATACTAGCATTGTGATTGGTTGCTTTTAAGATCATGGTCAAACCTTTGTAAGTTTCTTCCTTTAATGATTTATTTTTATAATCTTCACATTTTACCTTCCACAGTGAAGGCATTTCGCGATACGAATTAATAAATTAACGCAAAATATTTTGGTTTTCTAACGTATTAGCGATACGGAGAACAGGTATGGAATGAGAAGTATTATCCGACACGTAAATACACGATCAAACTTACATGATCATACATGTTCATACACGCTTGTATGACATACTTCGACGAAAAATCAAACCTGTTTTGATTACCTTCATACTTGGATTTCGGTTTGTCCTACACTATAATTGTGTGTCATACAACACTATGCACGTCACTTGTAAGTTATACATCATGTTTGCCATGCATGTATCATCGTGGATACCCAGCTTTACTACTCCTTGTCGGCCAATAACGCTAGGAACTAGAACTGGAATAATAATGGAATTATTACAAAGAAAATCAAAGAAATACCAGAACGATTGAAAATGCAGGATAGTGTAAGCTGGCTATGTAGGGGTTAAACAAATGGAACGATGTCGAATGTGTCCATGTGCTTTGGGATCAGGGCGGTGGAAAAATTAAGTATATAATTATATTTATTAAAATTTTTCACATAACATAACAATAAATCCATATAATTAATCCATAAATATATTAAATTATATCCTGATATAATATATTTATCAAGAAGAGTTATTAAAGAGTTTTATTAAGTATTTTTAACTTGTGATTTTGCCCACATAATATATGATAATAATTAATGTCTCTTCTTTTGTGTACAGAGCTTAATGTTAAAGTTTTATATGTCAATAGAACTAAAACTAATTCTAAATATTGTACAAACTGTAGAAAAATTAATGTAAAACGTAATTACTTCATTAACTCGTGTTTTACGCACCTTGCATCGAATAAGTATTATTTTTACATTCTTCTACAAGGAAAGTCTAAAAGTTATAAATTTAATTAGCCAATTTATAAGTGAATCATTTTGAATCAGTAATTGATATTATGTAAGTATATATACAGTACGTCCATAAAGTAATGCATAATTTCATTATTTGCTAAATAAACATTACTATTAAAAATTCCCGAAACAGGACGATTTTTTATTTTAATTTATTGTTTCTTAAAATAATAATCAAATATACAGGTGAACTCTCTTCGTGTGATGACGTAATCGCCAATTTGTTAATGGAAGTTTTTTAGTGCACTACCAAAAACAAACAAAAGTAAATTTACAATAAATTTTCAAGTTGTTCTCCATTGACCAATAAACAATGATTTAACGGGGCAACACATTCGTCTCTAACATTTTATAGTATACAGGGATATGTTCTGCATTTCTTGCCTAATTCGATTGATTCGGTCTTTTAGCTCACGGTTATTTTCAGGTCAATTAATATAGGCTTTATGTTTTAAATAACCCCATAAAAAGAAGCCTAATGCTCACATCAGGTGATCTAGCGGGCCATTCCACTTGTCCCCTTCTTCCTATTCACCAAAATGTTAGAAACGAACGTATTTCCCTCTCATGTCATTGTTTATTGGTAAATGGAGAACAGTTTGAACATTTATTGTAAATTTTGTTTGCTTTTGGTAAAGTATCACAGTAATTGCATAGCTACGTCATTGAATTAAATTTATTTATTACGTTAATTCTTCATTTATTTTGTATTTTTGCCCACCTTGTAACAATTTGAAGTAACAATTTGATATAGTTTTTGGAATCAGCTCTGCAAGCGAAATCCGGAAATTGAAAAAAATGTGGTTCCATTAAAAAAACTTGTGCTAACGTCATCACACGAAGGGAGTTCACACTGAATATTACATTATTATTTTTAAATACAGTAAATTAAAATCAAAAATGGACCTGTTTCGGTAATTTTAAATAGAAATATTTATTTAGCTAATAATGAATTTATGCATTACTTTATAGACGTACTGTATATATATTATAACACTTCTGTTAAAAATTTGTGATTCATGAAAATATATACAATTTCCGAAAAACGTACGATGGTACCAAAGAACATAGTCAGAGAAACAATACACGAAAGATATATAAATAAAAAGTGTTTTATTTCTTGATCTGACATTTACATCTAAACTTAAACTAAAAATTATATAACTTGTGGGTGGATATGTGTAAAATTCCATTTTGTTGTATTGTACGTAGGGCGACATCTATTCAAACGTCCGTTTCATTTCTCATTCGCACACAGCCCGCAGTTTGTCAACGTACATCATTATATTCCTCACACAAATATTCATAATTATCAGCCTCGTCTTCACTGATTCACCAAATTTCCATTTCCACACCATCTTCATTCTTTCTATCACTCCCCTTTGTGTCTTTACTATCATTCTAATATGTTCCACACATGAACTACGGTGCGTCAACAAATAACCTGGTACTTATATCTCTTAACTACTTTCTAGTTTCTCTTAACTATACATTTCCCGTCCAGCTCGAACACATCTCTCCTACATTTTCTCCTACATCTTTTACACACCATCACTTTCGTCTTATGTACATTCAATTCCAATCCCCTTCTCTCTACATACCTACTCATTCTCCCAATCATCTCATTCGATTCTTCCCTTTCATTCGCCATACATACTATATCATCCGCATACGTCCATACCTTACACCTCCCTGTCTGTGGACCCCTACTCCTTACATACTATTTTGCATGTACGTAAGTATTCCTTTCACCCAAAGCTCCTCTTCCAACCTTATATTTATTATCCTCGCATACAATCTATATAAACCATCCATAATCGTGATACCCCTCTAACTGTGCATATCTCCATCTCACCTCTCACGTGAACTTGTATAATCTGTCCTTTTTTCCATTCATCTGGCACATATTCCTATCCTGTCGATATCCTATTTAACCATATTGTCAATGCTCTCACTCCCTACTCATTCAAATATCTCTATACTTCAACCAGAATCATATTTGGCCCCGCAGCCCCTCCTCTCCTCATCTTATAACTTACACCTTGCACCTCCTCCATATTTATTTCTACCACCTCATATTCATCATTAATTTCTCCACAATCACCATCAATTCCCCCGCTTCACCTTCTGTTTCTCTTAATTGTATTTTCTATTAATTGCTCCATACAATTCTCCTTTACATTTGTCCACCCGCTTATTCGATCTTAACTCACCATCTACCCTTTTATCCTCCATCATTCATCTGCTTCTCATATACCTCGACGTCTCCCTTTCACTCTTTAAATCCCTTATTAATCACTTTCTTCACTTTTCCTAATCGTCTCCGCTAAATGTTTTCCTCCTCTACCCACATACTCTTGTTATCCCTCACTCCCTCCCTTCTTCTTCTTTATCCATTCTTGATCCACTTCCTCACCTTTCCCATTCCACTTCTTTAGTTCTATTTTCTTTTCACTAAATTCCTTTCAACTTCCCATAGTATTTCCTCCAATATGCCCACGTTTTTCCTGTTAACTTCATTCAAACTCTTCCACATATCTTTCTTAATGTCCTTACTCCATGCATACCACCTTTCACCCGTCACTCATGTTTTACATTCATCCCATTCTACTTGCTTCTTTCCTCCCATACTTCACCCTGTTTCCAATGGAAACTGATCAGAATCTATTTTTTAACCAATTATCATTCCTTGTAACCAGTCACACCCTTTCTCATCCATGACTACATAATCGACAACGGATATCCCCCCACCATAGCCTCGGAATATCCAATTACTCTCCCATTACACTTCCGCACACACATTTCTTACTACTAACCCAATCTCATCTACCCACTCTAAATATTTCTTTCCCTCCACATTTGTCACTTTATCCTTAGAACTTCTCGCAACATACACCTCTTTACTACCTATATCCCTCCCTCCGTTTTCCTCTTTTATCACATTCCAGTACCCAATGATTGCTAACTCATTCCATTCATTTTCGTTCTTCCTCACAAGATCACTCACCCTTTATATACTTATTAATAAAGAATCGAAATAACTCCATTCTTTATTAACATATACAGTCAACACTAGCATCCTTCTATCGTCCACATTAATCAGTCTCCAATGAGCTCCCTGTCATACACAATCTTCCAACCTACATTCTATTATTCCTCTTCCTACCCCAGTCACAATCCCTCAACTAGCTCTCCCCATTTTACTCTTCCTTCTGGAACACTGCACCTTTCAAGCAAAGTTATCTTGTAATTTTCTTTCTACCTCCTCCTATCATTCCTCTTCAACCAATATCTCCACCATTCCAACTACATCAAATTGTTCCAAATACTCAATTTACTCTCTCAACCCTAGCTTACTTGCCAATCCAGCACACCATACTCCAATTATCGAACTTCTCCTCTTCACTTTTTCATTTCTTCCCTCATCGGTTCATCCACTTACATTCTATCCTACCCTTTTTCTTCATCACTTCTTTATTAATCTCATTGTTTTGTCGTCCCCTTTCCATCCATCCCTCATTCCTTTGTACCTCATTTTCACTTTTCTTGAACACTCATTCCATTTTCCTATTCAACTTTCTGTTAACCCCTTCTTCACCTATGTTCTCTTCCTTTCTACTCCCTTCCTCACTACTACTTATACCTTTCCCCGCACCCTCAATTTCCCTAATTTCCTTCCATTCCCACTTCTATTACTTTTTTCCCCTTACTCCTATCCTCACTCCCTTCAATAGCTGCTCCTTTCCCTCTACACATTGACCTATTCTATAGCCTTCTCCTTCTTCTTCTTCCTCACCAGTGCCAATATACTCTTCCTCACCAGTGCCTCTGCTATTCTATTTTAGTTTTCCAGGACGCTACCCCCTCCGCTCTTCTGTACACTCTTCTTACTGTCTATTTCATTTCATCCCTTTACAATTTCTATCTCATCGCTTCAAACCCATAATTCCTGCCATCCATGCTTTTCTATATCCATGCTTTTTTATATCCAACACTTTCTCATTACAACTTCTTATTTTTATTGCCTGATCCTTTATTTTCCTTTGTACGATACTTATCATCATGAATGAATATTTTGCTTCCTGTCAACTCCTTTTCCTCTCTATTATATCCATCTTGCTCGACCAGTTGTATAATTTCACAAGGATAGACCTGTATCCATTCCAACCTTCTCTGTTTCTTGTCTCTTCAAATCCTTTACCTCTACCTTGCAGTGCAGTTTATCGAAAACTACATTGTTCACTTCTTCACTTACCACTTCAAAACCACTTCTTCACTTACTCCAGGTGTAACTACGTTTAATTTCCTCTCCATTCTTTGCCAGTCTTTGGCGAAACGTTCAATTCTTTTATTTTGCCTTTTAAGTCCCTTTTCATTTCTCCATTCGTTTTCTTTGTTTTTCGTTTCATTTTTCCACTCCCCCCTATTCATTTTTATTTCTTTTAGTTCCTTCCTTATGAATCTTATTTCCGTTAAAACTTCCTCCGACAATCTCATTTCAAATCTGCAGTTTATTAAAATATTGTAGACCTAGTTATTTTCAGATTTTGTTAATCTGATATTTGGAGCCCTCAGCAAGTCTCTGTGCCGTGTGTCATGCATATGACTAGCAGTCTCATACTTGTCATAATTGCACTTACAAACAATATGGCTTCATATATGCAAAGACATTGCAATTTGATTATTTTCAGTTCCAGAAAAGCACAAATACAAGCATGTTACGAGACACAAATTAAATAGATTAAATAAATAAATTATGTAAAAGTGCTGCACTTGGACAAAGCCAATTATTATAATTAGATACATTTATAGTAAATAATAATTATTCATTGAGATTAAAAATCTATACAATTACTACCGCTGTTAGCGATAAGAACATATTTTCGCGTATATTAAGTAGGGGTAATCAATGAACGCCAATCTAGTTACATGAAGCAGAAAGAGATAACTGCTGCTTGCTTTGCCGTGCTATGTGTTGAGTGGGTGTTACTATGATGCACGATAGTTAAGGTTGTTTGTGTATCTGTGTACGCGTGGGGAAATATTTATTTGGTTCGCCGCTTGTACTTAATATGTACCGTGTGATATTGATGAATCGTGGACTGAGCGCCGTTCAATGGTTCGTTATAAGATACAGCATAACTGCGCCTACAGCTATCACTGCTGCTGGTCCGCTGTTGACAATTTAATAAATGGAGTTGAATGTTATGTAGCCGCTAGATTGGAATTGGATGTTATGTAGACACAGATGGTAGGGATAATATCAAGATTTGATGGGATTGTGGAAGACGACCCGTGGCACGTAATAGAATGTCGTGTGGATAGCTTCACACGATTAGTACAACTTACAGAAAGGTTGAGTGAGACTCACGTCTCTGAAAGCGGGATTTTTAAGCATATAAAATCAGTTCTTTGATAACTAGAAGACAGAATGTCCAGCAGCAGCAGCAGCAGCAGCAGCCAGCAGTACAGCGACTAGCCAAGGCAGGCATACAGAAGCAACAGGCAGCGCGACAGCCAGCGACTTTCACCAGAATAATAAATTTTGTGAGCGATGTAATACGTACCAAATACAGGTTTATTGAATTGCATGTATGTTACAGTAGCTATACTTCACGTTCTACCCTCCCATTCACCTTTTCCCTACACTACTAGAGTGTCTACTTCTAACTGGTGCGCCGGAAAATTAGTTGTAATCACTCAAGAGTAGTAACGCCTTCACTGTGCTATTACGCCTACAGTATTCCTTTTCACCCCCGATACTAGAGTGTATACTTGTAACTGCTACGATGCAAGGTTATTTGTAGTTACTTGGCAGTAGTATCACCGATGCGCTGAGATTCCCGCTTTTACATGTTTCCCGCCTTTAATACTATTTTGTTTTATTATAATGGCAACAATTTTTACGTACATTGTATTGTATAGAACATTTTGTACTCATTCATTGATTTATTTAATGTACTATTTGTATATCGTCGTGAATTGGCTACTTCTTTATTTGACATATCATTTATTGACATTTAATTGAAAATGTTTTTCTTTCTCTATTTATGTTGCCTATGTAGAACAATAGACTGTTTTTAGTATATCATTAATGCTGTTTCACTCATTAGCATTAAGTTTACTACAGGTACCCACAAGTACAAGAACCACTGACTTACTTGCAAGATTCGCAGCTACCTTTGGCCTCAGTAAAGCACTGAGGACCGGAGGAAGATATTTGTTTGCGCCATCTGTGACAGTCATATAAGGTCATAGATGTCACCTGAAGTACTCAAAACCTAACAAACAAAATCAACACAACATCTATGGTAAACAAAATTTCATGCTGTACCAGTTAAATACCACAAAAAAGTGAAAACAAACTAGTTTAACAAATAGACTCTCCAAAGAAAAAGTAGCTGACGCTTTTCAAAAATTACCGAAAATAGCGAAAAACTGAAGTCAGTTAAATAAATTCCATAGAGCAATATATAGACGAAATAAATTCCTCATACATCATAAAATTGTTAGAAATAAACTAAGAGGGAAAACGTTACAACCTATAAATGTAGGCGAAATAGTGGAATCTCTATCTTTTTCAAATCCAGAACGGAATCCTGAGGAAACATATTCTACACATATTGATCATATCCCTCTGATTGAAGCGAAAGACCTCCAGGAAAGAGTCAGGCCCTTAACTGCCGGGATAGCACCCGAACCCTACAGGATTCCCAACGATTTGAACAAGTTACTGATAATGGAGAATTCTGAAGTAGTACTCCAAGTGTTTAACTGCATTTTCCGCACCGGGCAGTTACACAGTCGCTGAAAAACGGCCAATCTTTTGCTAAGAGCAAAAGTCAAGAACACAATGGCTATTCACCATTATTAATGCAGGCGAATATGCTTAATAAACATCATCGGCAAATGTGATGATGTGATGGTGATGATGATGTTAAAATATAAAAACAATTCTTTTTATAATACTATCCATAAATGATTGCTTGTTTTTATAAGACACATTTGTTTTTCTAGCAAAATTTTTATGCTAATAGTAATTTTTAAAAGCACATCGTATATATGAATTTAAAAGCTTACAATACCTACCAACGTGCGAAAATATTTTATACCCGCTTTCAGATGCTGGCATCGTCCCAAACCTTTTATTTTCCGTAATGATCTTGACGCGATTTTATAAGCGGTAGTAACAGGCGGCTTGAACTGTCAAATCTTATCCTTACGTCAATGCCAACTATTTAATTAATACGTGGCAACACACAAGACTGGCAAATAGATATTTAAAAATAGCTTAACCTACTAACGACTTGTAGATTGTTAAATAGATACAATATACTGTAACAATGTTACTTATAAAATGAAAGAAAAATTAAAAAAATAATTCTGTACAGCCTATATAGAATAGAGTTCCGCATATAGAAATGTCTGTCTGCCGCATGTAGAAAGGTATTATTGTGTAAATGAAATAAATAAATGCTTAAGGGACACTTTCCCTCTCACATTTCTAAATAAAGTTTTCATAAATAGTGTTTAGATAAGTGAATAATATAATTACAATGCACTCGTAGTGAAAAGATAACATTTGTATTATCCAGACGCCTTTATATTAATTTTGGGATTAACTATTTAATATTAAATGTTAACAAACCAGAAAATTATTTACTGTAATATATTGCTCGTTAGATAATGACATATAGAAGTGGGGACTGACTGGCACAGCCACCTGTAGATAAGTAACAAAGAGATAACTAATACTACTCCTACGGAGAACCGTACGTTACGAATAAGGCATTAAAGCAAAGATGACTGAATATCGCTGATGGCTGGTACGCAACAATATGATAATATATCTATTAATTTCTGTGCTCCGCGTATTAATGATGCTATAATTTATATTTTGATTTAACTCTCGCGAGCCCATTCTTTTGTATGCACACCCGTAGCGGGTCACAACGTAATGAGTAAAGAGCTTTCATACGTTATGTGGCAAACAGCTAGAGACACACATGACTCTTGGCCTATAACTAGGACCGCTTTTAATATATTCGGTTCAGCTCCTTTCTCCGAGCCATCGGATTAAATTAGCAGGGGCACCAGCCGAGCCAGCATCAAACAGCGACATTCATCTACCTTCATACGGTTTGATAAGAAACATTATATAGCTTACATTGTAATAGTTATGTTGCATGTGTTTTTGAATAGCTTTCTCCGTTATACCATATGATAGACCGTATGCATGTATTTATGATTAGCTTCTTCATATACTTTTCCTACAACCTACTTCCGAATATATTAGAGTCTATGCTTTTAACTATGCGCCGCGAGGTTAGTCGTAGTCACTCGACAACTGTAACAGCAACGCTATCTGTTACGTGTCAATAGGGGTGGATACTTCTAACTGGCTTGCCGCGGAGTTAATGGTAGACGCTTGACAACAGTAACAGCAGGGCAAGCAACTGTGTTACGCGTCTCCAGTATTCCGTTCGCCACACCGGGTAAAGTATATCCTATTAGCATAAGTTAGTGGTGGTCGATTAAGTAACAGAGAGCCGCACTGTGCTATGAATCCACCGTCTATAGTACCTGGTAAAGTGTATATTCTTATGAAACGTGACGTCGGGTTAGTAGCAGTCAGTCGGTTAGTGTAAGAGCAGTCTTATTTATCTGTAGAATCGGTGCGTCTAACTAATCCGTGCGCGTGGTTAGAAATAGTCGTGACAGTAACAGCAAAGCAACCTATTGTGTTACGAGTCTACCGTATTCCAGTTCGACGCACACGGTGTATACTTCTAATAAACGTGACGTGGGGTTGGTAGCGTTCAGTAGGCAAGGGTAAAAGCAGCGCAACCAGCTGTGTCGCTTATCTGTAGAGTGGGTTCTTCCAACTAATTTGTGCATGGGATTTGGGGTAGTTACTAGACAATACTAAAAGCAGCGCAACCAGCTGCGTTAAGCGTTGTGTTAAAATCCTAAGAAACCTGCCGTCCTGATTGATCATCTACCGTGCCCAGATTGGCTCCGGACCTATGTGTGCAATTTCCCCTCCGTGAATAACTGCTACTTGCTTTAGTATTATTAGTTTATCACCGCATTTAAATTTTGCTTTATCAGCACCGCTAATATTTCGCTAAGCGCCGTTTTATTTTATTTATTCTTATCATTGCACTGCCGTTTTGCTATGCGTAGTTTTGTTTTGATTAAGATATTGGTGTTGTACGCCTTAATAACGCTTATTTCATTTAATCATATATTGGTTTCAACTCATTTGATTTCTTACTAATTTTTGATTGAATATATAAATTTTCTCTCTCTATTTGTTTCTATTATATCGAAGAATAATACACGGTTTTGTTAATACTTTAATGCTGTTTCACTTATTAGTATTAAGTTCAATTAAGGCACTCGATAGATCTAGGACACCTGGTCAACTTAGCACTTAGTTTATTTGAGCCCTCAGAAAGTCTCTGGGGACCGGAACAACAACATCAGTTCGAATTGCGGTCTCACTTTAAACGGACCTGATGCCCGAGAAGATTCCTCACGACCGAATTATTCTAATATCTATTTGCGCCATTATAGTGACAAACGCTAAGGCTTCTATTTGCGTCGCGAGTGGGTGTTCCGTTAGCATATGTATTTATAAGAGGTAATACGTCGCAATACTTCCAATAAAATTAAACACGGGAGTAAAATATTATTTAATTAAATTGTATTATTATAATTATTATAGTAGCGCTGTTTTAGGACTCTGCCGTTTTCCGCAACACATTCTTCATCTTCCTCTATCTTTCCAGTCCAGCTCTTCTTATTCTATTTCCTTCATGGTTTGTTTTTTTCGCATTTTTGTATACAAGGGTTTTTGTTCTTTCCCGATGAAACTTTTAAAAAGTGTAGGCGAAATGTAGTACCCCCGTTCCAATGCGTTGGTTACTGGAAATTCTGCAGAAAGCTACGTGCCAGTTTTACTGCATTAGTACTGCTTTAATATAATTTCTTCAGGGCGTTAATGTAATTAGATAGAATTTGCAATTAATAAAGTGTTTCCCACAGTTCCTTGATGGGCACAAAGTCGTATGCTTTTTTAAAATCAAGAAACTGTATATTCTGAACATTATCGAGCCATTTCCTTTTGATTATTTGTTTGAGATAGAAATCATTATCCATACAAGACCGGTCTGCTTTGAACTCGCTTTGATATTCTGGTTCTTCGTAATGTTCTTTCACCCTATATTTTAAGATTCTCCCATATAAGCTAGCCACTCAGCTTGACACGTCTATGCGTTGTCACCCTCTCTTTTTAAGTCTGTTTTATGAATTGACGTAATATGTCCTGTCTTCCGTTCACTCCGTACTTAGTTGCTTATCAGTCATCTTATAAATATTGTAAATAATAGTACTTGTGTTACACATTCTAGTACTCTTTTGATCAGCTGAGTTGGTTTTCCTCCTGGACTTTCAAATCGTTTATTTTTTTAATGTTATGGATCACTCTCTTAATCTTCTCTGCTGATACTCTTAAGACTTGAGTATTCATATCATGTTTCTTGGCGTAATAGATGTTTTCATACTCCAGTCTATTTTCAGTTATTAGTTTTTGATAGTGCTTTACTCATCGATCCATCATCGCTCAAATTTTAGCGATTCAGTTGGATTTTATCGAATTTTCTTTAACACCTGTCAATATTCTGTTGATCTAAACCTTCTGCGTTCTTTACTCATTTTACTGCTGATTTATCATCTCTATTTCTAATAGCTTATTTATGTTGATTGGTTGGATCTTTCTTTATCAACTATTTATCGTAACGTCATTTCATTCGCTCGAATAGGAGTGAGTACATTTCTGTCCACCAAATATTATGGGTTATTATTTAGAGTTCAGCCTTATAGCCAAGTGCTTCTATGGCTTCAAAATCTTCTAGTGTTTCCAGGTATTCAAAATCTTTGCCTACTTCTCTATTTTACATTAAGTTGTACCGTTGCCACCAATGTCTTACTTCACAGAGTTTTTTATGAAATATGTACTGTTGGAAATATATAACCACCATACCTGGGGGAATTTGTTGTAAGCTAGTTGAGAGGCAGAGATGCAGAGTATGAAACTAAAAAGGGAGCACTGAATACCAATAGGTTTAGGTGCAGCGTGTCACAGGGGTGAGTTATGGGAATTGTACTGTGGAAAATTATGTACGGCAAACTTTTAAGGAAGGAACTGCCGGCGAATTTGCAACTAATAGCCTTTGTAGACGATGTGGCTGTGCTAATAACAGTAACATTAGCTAACACAGTAGAAGAAAACGAAAGCGAATGTCTACTCCGTATTTTCGGATAGAAGCAACACAATGGATTGGACCTTGTTCCATAGAAAACTGAGGCCATCTGTATCATAGGAAGGAGGAAAATTCTTGACGAAAACATAGAAATGCAGAACAAGAAGGTGGAATTCTCTAAAAAGTTATATAACTGGGTGTTACGTTATATACATAATTGAAGTTTACACCTCATACACATCTAAATCCATTTATGCCAAGAATTAGTGGGGCACGCTCAACTAGGATAGCACTACAGAATAGCGTCGTAGTTTGCACTCCCTGGATCACCTGTCCGGACAAGCGCAATGGATACATCTAGAACGGCCGAAATTATAACAAAAGCACAGAGAATCAGCCTTATTGGAATTGCAACGGTATATAAGACGCCATGTATAGCCTTCGTTAATGGCGCCTCTTAACGTAGGCGCTACATGTTATAGCTAGGGCACCACCAATACGATTTCGTGCACAAGAAAGTAAAAGAACCTACGAGAATAGGAGGGATGAAACATAAACTCAGAAAGGGAAAGAAATGTTACACTGGAAATATGTCAAAATGAGTGGTCTAGCAGTGCTAAAGGAACATGATGTATCAAGGTCTTCTCATATATAAAGGAGTGGACTTAAGCACAGAGAGGCGGACTTGGATATTATTTGACCCAAAAATTTAGTGTGAGTTTCGGGGCATAGCTGCATCGCATTGGTACAACAAAACCTGTCATGAATGCCTGTATTGCGATTATGACTATAACGATGCAGAACATATGTTGTTTGCTTGTTCTCCTTGGGACAATGCTCGATCAGTGGCCGGAAAGGTATTTGGGAAAATAACAGCGGGGAACATTGCGGGTAAAATCAGGAACGACTCTGTAGCGTGGACTGCATTCAATATAATGTTGACATAGATTCTCAAAATAAAAGAGGAGAAGAAGAAATAAGCAAGAGACGACCACTATATCCTTAGTGATAAACAAAAATTGTGAAAACTACAGATACGGTAGCGATATGGTGTACAAGGAACTCCAAAGGTGATCAACCAATGTGAATCAAAGGTCATAAAAGGCGCTTAAGCTTCGCAGAGTCAAGAAACCCTCGGTGCGAATTATCTAGTTAGAAAAGTGTCTAACATCCGAGGAATCGGATCGGGTTAGACACTCTTTCGCGTGAGCCGAAAGAACTAAATGCGCAGTACATCAAGCGCGGGCGGAGGAGTGTTGAGCGACGAACGTAAATGCATCACGCACTACCATTGGCAATTTGCTGTCTTAGGCCAATGGTACTCGTAAGTGAGTTTAAACTTCTATCAAAACAAAAAAAAGATACATGGAATATGGTAGAAAATTGTAAACTATACTAGCATAATAAACAAGAAAACAAAAACAACGCGATTATGCTGTCAGATATAACCATATTGCGATTTTTGACTTCAAATTTATAATCTGCGATTTCGAAACATGTTTCAGCACGGAGTTTAAACAGTTATTTACATAGTTTTGTAGATGTAATAAAACATGAATCGATGCAACTCAATTGCGATGCAACTTCTCAACCTCTCATGCAAGAAACTAAAATATGTATAAAAATAAAAGTGTTTAACATTATCTTTATATTCGTTTGTGTACTTTGGTAATCAAACTTATTATTATGTTTCTAATTCTGTTTAGTAAATAGATTGATATCACGTCCACCGTAGTATTAACTACTGGAATAAAACTCTTCGGATTTTGTACAGTTTGCGTTTATTATGATAAATTAATTACACCAGGGGACGTTTCGATCCCACTTCAAGGTCATCTTCAGGACAAAAAAATGGACAATCTCATTTAACCTAAAGAAAGAAAAGTTACTGTGAATTGGACTAAAGTTATACAAACTGACTAGCCACTAAAAACTTTTAAAGAAAACTTTTACAACTAAACTGATCCTAAGCTAATATAAGCAAAGGGTGATGCCCTTTGCTTATATTAGCTTAGGATCAACCCGATGCTACTAGTAATTGAATTTATGAGCTGCATCAATCAGCAGCATGCTACTCGTTAAAACTTTATCTATATGATTATGCGTTAGTACCACATTATAACGTCAATTGTGCTATTTCTGCAGAGATTTTAAACATTTTCATTACATATATAGAAAGATCAATTTGAATTTCTGAAAATTTTAACACAAGACTTAAACAGAATCAACTAATGAAATAAAACTCTTCGGATGTTGGACACTCTGCGTTTATTATGATAAATTAATAACATTAGTCGACGTTTCGACCCCTCTGCCAGGTCATCTTCAGGACTAAAAAAACCAACAATCTCATAAATGATATAGAAATAATAAATAAACAGACATACTACCTTCATAATTGTTATTAAGCGTTGTACCCGTATATAGAGAAATTACTGAAATGAATACGTAAAGAGCCTTTAAACCAAAAGATCATATTGAATTGCCTAGTGTAAGGCAACTTGTAAATCCAACCGGACCCCGAACCAACTAGCATTGAAATATCATTACATTACGAAGTACAATTATTAACACATTTTGTCTAATCTTTATTGATATGTTGAAAATGAATGTGTATATGGTCTAATGATAGTTACCTCTGAGTTACAATGAATTGATGAATGAGCATGGTTGATTAATGGACCTGATGAATCTATAAAGTGCCAAAAATTCTTAGTAACAAAATCATTACTTCTTAGTAGGACAAGCTTAAATGAATAATAATTACAATTGAATTAAGAACTCTCATAAGTACATAAGTTCGTGTCTAACTTACTTTAATTACGACGATGTTATTAGTAAATCAAAATGAAAGATGAACTTCAAAAATATCTCATTAACTCCAAATTCCCTTGCGCCTTTTCTCTTTTATTCCAATTTTAATCATAATAATAAATTGCTAAACAATTAGTATGAAAGATTATAATTAAACTCTGAGAAATGAATGATCTGACCACTCTGACTAACAGGTTGAAGTGACATCCAACTCTATTAGACTGTATTGAATCACCGATTTGTTGAATCATAGGTCTGTGCAGGAGCGTTAGTTTGAAGGAACGTAAACAGTAAGTGCCACGGTGAAACACTATGGCAATGTATGTAACATTAAATAATCTAAATTAAAACTTAAGTAATTTGAAAAATGTATAGTAATAACAATGAAATGGGCTCCAGCTCCAATCGGAACAAACAAATGCAAGTGATCAAAATAAAACTAACTGTCTAAAGCTATTTATATTATATACACTATCTTAACGGGTTAATGAGATTATAGTATATCATACTAAGGCCATTTAAGTGTCACCTGTTGTTAACGGCATTAGAAGCAAATTACTTAATGGAATCTTTTCGGAGAATAAATGTTGTTTTGTAATTTGGTTAAGAATCTAAAATTTTAACATTATTAAAATTAAACTTATGGCCTGTGACAAAATGCTAATCGCAGTTTGAAGGAACGTAAATAGTTAGTGCCAATGCGAAACACTATGACAACGTATGCAATGCAAATAATTAAAGGTTAGAACACAAACAATTTGAAAAATGTATAGTAGTAAAATGAAATAGGCACCAGGTCCGATTGGAACAACCAAATGCGCGTGACAAAAATAAAATTAAGTGTCTAAAGCTATTTATCTTTATATATATATATATATATATATAT
>WYDF02309845.1:0-15042 GCA_009867245.2 Adranes taylori | reverse complement strand
ATAGATTTTTTTTAGATTTTGGGCAAAAAATATTTTGCAAAATATTATTGAAAAATATTTTATGATTGATTTGGGCAAAATGTCTCGATTTTTCACATTTTTATAAATTTTATAAAATTTTATATGCACTTAAATAAATGGACATTTCATACCCAAATTTTTATTTTTAAATTGATTTTAATATTTATTAATTAGGTATATGACTTATAAGCTAATAAAACTTGGAACATATGAATGCTTATATGCTTCAAAAAAATGCGAAAACATGCATTTAGATGTGCGCTTAAATTAATGATAATTTAATAATAATTTTTTTTAATCAAGTTCTATTTTATACAATGTGTAAAAAACAAATTTATTCAGATCTAGAGCTACAATTAACGATGACATTCATATTTAAATTTTCAGAAGTGAATTTATGTCAAAAGGTATGGATGGGCTCCTGCTTCACTAAAACATTGTTGGTAGTTTTTATTAGACCAAAACCTATATTTGCTTTGAAAACTTGACTCAACTTTTTTTTAACTGCTATTCCTTTAGTACTTATAATGAAACTTAATATGCATTATATTCTACAATTCTTAAAATATGCATGCAACATGAAATTTTAACGAAATATGCATTTATATACAAATGCATATAAATCCTAAGCCTACTTACTTGTATTAAGTTTAGTTTTAGGTACCCGCAAGATCCAGGGTTAACTTACCACTGAGCATATTTGAGCCCTCAGAGAGCATCTGAGGACTGGAAGAACAACAACATCTGTTCAGAAGTGCGGTCTCACTTTAAACTGACCTGGAGTCCGAGAACGATTTCCGAAAGGCCGTTTCATTCTGTAACTACTTGCGCCATGGGAGGTAATACGGCGGTTTATTGGATGTGGCAAATATGCAGGAGTGCATGGGAAACTTGTAACAGCCCTGCAAGATTGGGAAATGAATATAGTAACTCCAATCCACAAGAAACGGAGTATAACCAAGGTAACCAGGTTTAAGTACCATTGGAACTATAATCAGTTCAGATGGAAAACCAGGTGCAGAAGTGAACTACAGGGTACAGAACGCAAAGAAGGAGATTACGGAAAATACAAAGATCAGAATATATAAGACTATCAGCCTACACTATTGTATGGCACCGAAATCCTGACTCTTTTGGAAAAACGTCAAAGTTGACTTTAGGGGAGTGAAATAGAGTACTTACGAAGGACATTTGAACAGAATGGGAGAAGGAAGGAAACCAAAGGCAGTGCTGGAGGCATGGCTAGAAGAAACACGAGGGAGAAGGCGCCCAACGCTAAAGAGGTAGCAGAATGTGTCGAGACTTGAAACCAGGTGAGGAAAAACATTCTAGTGGCCAGCGTCTCGCTCTGGACAGAAAGGCGTATGCAAGTTGGCGGAAGGAGTCCGACGCTTGACATTATAAGTAGCTTTGAGAAAGAAGAAGATGTACTGATAAAAACAAAAAATTGTACGACTGTTATTATTTTATTGATTTCTTCGTATCATACGGGTTGTCACCATTCAATGGCGTACGCAGAAATATATTTTCTGGAGATGATATTACTCAGTTACCTCTAAAACAAAATAAAATTGATGAGCGTCGATTGGAATCACTCCAAAGGTCTCATTGAAACTTCTTCCGCAAATAAACCTTAATGAGTAATCTGAGAGAGGGACTAAGGGGTTGATCTCAAGATGTTTGGACATACACCTTCTTTCTATAAACTACCGACAAATGTCCTCGGTAACGCTAGATCAGAGATCGCTTCAATTCTAGTTTAACATATCCATTACACCTGTGAAAAGATGGCGAAAAAGTATTTAGGAAGTAACTTATGCATAGAAAGAATAGATCACTTATACAAAGAAATGTACTAAAATACTGGAACAGATTAAGAAATATGGAAGCCTAGGATCTATTGAAAGTTCTTAATACGGAGTGCAATCTAAGGTTTGATCTTCTTAGCTCAGATAGGAGCGATCGATATAGCATACAGTTTGAAATACAAATGTTGCATAATAGCAATTTTAGCAAATCAATTTGAATAGATTTACTAATCTTTTTCCTCATGTCATATCCGCTCAGCGGATTTTGGCTATTATCATCGCTATGGTCACTTTATTGATTGCTGCTTAGAATAATTCCATACAATCGTCTTAAGTTTTTTGTTCACGATATCCTCCTTCTTCCAGTTGGTCTCTTCCGATGTAACTCCCCTTGAACTACCAGTTGACCCAAGTAAGTTAGTTTCTTGACTTTACACGCAATTCAGAATCTCTCTGCTCGTTTTCAGCATCTGTAGTACTTCTTCATTTATTTTGAGCTCCGTCCAGCTTATTTTCAGAGCTTTTCGCATAATCCACATCTCGAATGTCTCAATGCGTTTACATGTGGCGTCAGAAAGGATCCACGCTTTTACCCCATATAGTAATACTAACTAGACTTAGCATTTCACCTTTCTCCGGCGTAGGTTCAGACTTGGTTGTTGCTAGTAAATACACTCATCATATACATAAAGATGGTCCTGGCTTTTTCTATTCGTTGTCAGATTCCGCGGGAATGATCCCAGCAATCATTTAAGACGCATCCTATGTATGATAACTGTTCTATTCTTCCTAAGGTTGCTCCATTAATTCTCAGATACAGTACTGTGTTATTGGATTTATTTATTACTATGTACTTCGTTTTGCTCTCACTCGGTTGAAGCCCATATTATTGTCCAAGTTCCACCAAATTGTATTTTTTTATGAGTGTCTGCCCTAATGAGCGCTTCATCTGCATATCTGATGTTATTGAGCACTTTTCAATTTATGGATATGTTCTACTGTTCGTTGACTAAGGTTTCAAGAAATAGTTCTTTGGAATACATGTGTAACAATAAAGGTGTGTACACGTTCGTAGTTTACGTCCATAAATCTTTGCATTAACACTTGTATTGTGATCAATGTGAGTTTCTATCTTCTTATATATTCGGTTGTGAATAATCTTTAAGAATATTTTCAGAGAGTGACTCATCAAGCTTATGATTTGAAAGTCTTCGCAATTCGTGGAATTTATTTTTTAGGTATCCTGACGAACGCTAACTTTCAATTTGTTATACTATTTAATATGTGGAGTTCTTCTAATGACTTTATCGGAGAACAGTTTCAGAATTTTCCCTGGAACTTTGTCAGGTTCACAAGTATTCTTGTTCTTCATTCTCCCTGTTGCTTTTACCGCTTCTTCTTTCCTTATCCTAGGACCATCTTGCATTTCACCTAACTTGTGGTTTGCTCTCCGGTATCTCTAAAGACTTTGATGTACTATTTCCAACGCCTCATCGTTTCATGTACCAAGAGAAGATATCATGTTTTTCTTGTCGTTGTTCAATTCCTGCGCACTCTCTCACCGAGTACTCTACTTAGGCTTATCTAATATCTTTACGGGTCTCTTGATGTATATTTTTATATCCACCTGAATTTTTGTTTTTAGTGCGCTTCTTTCTACTATCATTACTATTATTTAGTTCGTCATCTATCTACGAGTACTGCTTATCTAATATTCTTCCATCTTCCAATGGGTTTTCATTATATCAAACGTTGTTTATTTAATATCTTCCTATCTTTTGTTCTTGACTTGTTGGTTTGCATCGTCTAACTTCTGAAACTCTTTATTTAACTTCTAAGAAATGTTTTCTTGGATTCTAGGATCACTTAGGTGGCCGAAATATAATTTGGCTCTGAGACTGGCCCAAAATTCAAGGTTGTTTTAGCTGAGGTTGGTCTTACAATTCTAGTCTCAACTTATAATTCCAGTACGATTCTTGTCTTAAGGATGTTGTACTATAGTCTCATTTGTGAAACGTAACCGAGCGTTTTTGTAATGTGGGAGAAGGCGAGGAACGTTGTGGACGTTAAATCACCATTCTTAAGTCTTCCCCTACTGTTTTCATGTACACATTAACTTGCCTGGAACTCAATAATTCAATCAATTATGTTTTAGTTGCAGACCTATAAATGTGCAATTTGGTAAACTATGGAGTTGCAAATTGCCTTACATCTTTCACGTCCTTGTTCAAGCAGTCATCTGTATCATCAAGTTTCTTCGTATCGTTTTACAACACAAGAAAGGATGTATTCTCAGCATTTACGCAATGTCTTCTTGACCGCGAACCTCATTAGTTTATGTAACAACTTTATCAGCAAGCAATTCATTTACATGTGGAATTTTAGTAATACAAAAGTTGTAAGCAACTTACTTTTTGATTTCCATAAAACAGCGATTGCTTCGACGTCAAAGAGATAAATCATCGAAGTGATGACCACTGCAGCCAATGTTGTTTTCGGAATATAAATAAAACTTGACGTTAGAAATCCTAGAGCCATAAGGACCATGAGACCAGTAACGACACCACCCATGGGCGTTTTAACACCTGACGCATTATTCACTGCAGTACGGGTGAAAGAACCAGTAACTGGCATTGATTGTACAAACGAACCCATGAGGTTACAAAATCCTAATGCAATCATCTCTTGGGTAGCATCCAGCGTTTTTCCTTTTACTGTAAAAAGATTTTATTCATTAACACTTATATCAATGGTGCAAGCATTTGTTTTGTTTTTAACTAATTTTAATTTAAAATTTCTTGAAAAAATGACTTAGACATCAAAAAAGTGTTTAATTTTAAGGCCTGGCCATATTTATTTTAACATTAATAACAGTTTAACATCTTTGTGCTTTTTAAGAGAGTACCTTACTTTTCACGAGAAATTTTTATAAAAACAATGAAAGAAAATGAATATTTCATTTTATTGTTTTCCAAAATATGCGGCTTTAAGACTTATACACATTTGCATACGTTTAAGCCAATTCTTGAAACATGATTTCCCCCCTGAAGCTGGTATCTCAAAAATATGATTTCTGATTGCTTCAACTTTTCTTCTGGTGTTAGACAAGAGCATTGGCGCGATCTAGTCGGTAAACAGACTCCTTCTCTGGCTCTACTTAGGTAATTCCCTACAGACTCATCCATGTCCGACTGTTGCAGTCCGTATTTAAATTCAACTCGGGACTAGCCAGGGTTTCGACAGAAGACAAATCGAAGAAAAAGTAGTTTCAATACGGTGGACCCGGCGAAGGTGGCATACCTGCTTTTAGAGCTTATATAGAAACATGACACTGGAAAGCAGTAGTGTCATTTCTGAATCAAGGCTGGAGATGAATAATATTCCTTTTAGACCTGAGATACAGACACTTAGGAACAACAACTAAATATTGGTTAGAACGGTGACATTGCAATGAAGAAAGCCAATGGAAATCACTTCATTACTCGGTACCTAATATATCTAATAATTATGGCAAAAGTTGAAAAAATAGGCCTCAGTCTCCAGCAGGCCTTAAATGACCAAAAGGTGCTAAGAATCCCCTGGTGAAAAAGTAATATTGAAACGCGGAATGTTAAAACGTTATTCGAATCCGGAAAAGTGCATTGCGAAGACGAACAAGCGAAGTTATACCTCTTTTAAATTCGCTGAAACACAGTTGCTCGAGAAGGACTATCATCACCAAATGCTAGTTGCAGTCGCTCGATGCGTTGTTGTTATTTAAACCAACTTTGAAATCGTAATAAAGTATAGCGCGAATATTTTCTCTTGACAAGTCAATGTTTTCACTCACAATAGTATGTGTTACGTTTCTTATCTGAAACAAGTGAATCAAGTGAGAGGTAAAACCTACTAATAAAGGATCGTTTTTTTAGAAATGCAGTATTGCCAACTTTAACTATTATTCTTTATTGGTATCACAAAATATATAGCGAGGCCCTCGTATAAGTAGTAAGTTCACATATATAGCACAATATATATAGTTATTTCATAGTAATAATAACTATGACTACACGAAATTTTCTAACTCAAGCGGAATTGGAAGAAGAAGCAAGATACATTTCAGATTATAATTCCGATGACAGTATATTTGACCCTAATTATCAACTAAGTGAAGATAATGATGAAAGTTCTCGAGCGGAAGACGAAAATGCTGTGAGTGAATATAATTTTGATATGAATAAACCAAATGAACTTTTAGAAGATTCTGACCAAAGTGTAACAAATGAACAAGAAAATACTTTTTGGTTAGAAACTTTACTCCAAATTGCAAGATTTGATTTTACTAGTAAAAGTGGTGTTTTACTGCCCATTATATAATTTGCTGCACAGACTATTAATTTACGTTTTTCTTTTCATTAATAATTATTGTTTCGGGAATAATGATGTTGATGGGTTTTATCAATTTTCCAACAATTGATAGTTATTGGAAAACCGATCCATTATACCATCATCAACTATTTCACAGTCTGCCAATAAAATATAACAGATATATACTACTACTATGTTGTTGGCATTTTACAGATAATTCTAGAAGTGATGTACATCGTCTATATAAAATATCTCCCTTAATGAATGTGATCCCCCACAATATCCAGATTATGTACGCATCTGGAGATACAATTGTTTTCGATGAAACCATAATACCTTTTTGAGGAGTTTAAAATAAAATTTCAGCATACGGACTTATACGGACTTGACCTTCCTGGAAGTATAATAGTTGAATTAGTTACCCCTTTACTAGATCTTGGTCGTCTAATTTTTACAGATAATTATTATGCAAGTATCCCACTAGCTAAGTATTTATATAAACATAAAACGAATTTACTAGGAATAGTTCGTCAAAATCGAAAAGGATTACCAGGAGATGTGATTTCCAAAAGAATACAAAAAGGAGAGATATCTGCTGAACAGAAAGATTACATAACTGTGTTTAAGTGGAAAGACCAGAGGGATGTCTATTTATAATCTACTTACTACGACAATAAAATGGTAGTTACTGGCAAAAACAGAGCGGACCATGATAAGTCAAAACCATCGTTGATAGTTCAATATAATGTTGACAAGCAAGGCGTTGATAGATCAGACCAGTTGTCTAGCTACTGTACCTCTCTTCGCAAATCACTTAATTCGTATAAAAAAAATTGCGATAGAGTTAGTATGCGGAACTCTTATTGTGAACAATCATATTTTGTTCAATTTGCTTGAGCCTACAGGAAACCAAATTTCTGTCGAATTTAAAACGTCTAATATAGTCCAACACTTTATCTCTGCCAGCATCATCACCAACAGCAGTAAACGATTTTGCAACTGAATCTAGACAATTCGAATAGAACTGTTCGAATTTCAGGTTTGTGAACTCAATGAGCTGTAGATTTAGTAGCGGAGTAATCTCTTTGAGCGCTTGAAAAGTATTTTGAAGTAATGGAACGAGAAATCCTCGTATTTCAATCTTTGCTGTTCTACGTTTGTCTGCATTAGAGAAATGTATATTGCACCCGTCAAAAACAGATTTTGTCTTACGTATATGCTTAGATTGTCTACCATCATCATAATCATCGTCTCTTTTCCGTTTAAGTGTATTTATGCAGTTTTGGTATTTATAATAACTTTCTTTCGTAGTCGTCGATCGTGATGATAGATACTGATGATAGAATTTCATTGTATGCTTGACAGAAACCAAAGAATTCTGGTTGTGTAAATGAAACATTTCTTCTATTCTTTTTTTGTTCGACGATAGTCAGCATTACTGTTGGTACGAATCCGCGAACAATACTTAGTCCAGTTGAGACTAATCGATTTCGTTTTGTTTAAGTAAAATCTTCGTTCGATCAAAAGTACACTATCATTTTTTATATTTTCTTCGTGTTGGTTGCTAAGATCGCTGAGCGCTGCATCAATATCAATACCTTCATCATAATCAACCTCATTGTCTGGATGTTGCTGCTGCTATTGTTGTTGTTGTTCTTGTTGATCGAATGGTAAAGGCGGCAACATTTGTTCCATCGCGAGCGATTTCAATTTTTTCTTGATTTCACGAAATAAACTAGCTCTATGTGCAACTACAACGATAACATCGACGACGAGTACGGTGATGATGGTAAAACTAAATATGAAAAGTAGAATTTCAGACATTTATAGGAATCATGCTTCTTTCGATGCCCCACTTCTTTCGATGCGGTAGAGCGAGCGATGTCAAGATTTTGAAAAAATATTTTTCTAATTTATCAGTTGCTTATCATCGTACACGGTTTCCTGGTATTTTGAATGTTTTCAAGATTTAAACGATTATAATGAATTCACGCGTGAATTCCATGAATTCACGTTCGCTCGTGTTGAAAACCGCAAAAGTATAATTAGCAAACTGATATGCTTATCTTTCAAACCAAACGAACGTTATCAACGTTTTAAGAAATGCTCTACACAACACTTATACAGATTGGAAAATCTCTTATAAAGGCATTACCTAAGGTAGAAAACTACAGTAACGATTTCACGCATTCAAACTCATAAATTGGAGGAAATAAAGCGGGGATATGATAAAAAAATCTTTAGAAAACGTTGCCACGGTTGCTACATGAAATTGAAAGAAAATAGGTAATATGGCAGCAAAAGAAGCAGAGTTAAAAGCAAAAAAGTGAATACCATTTGTGCCAAATGTGATAAAGCTTTCTGTATTGTTTGTTATAATGAAAGGCATTAAATAAAAATAAATTTATATTTTCTTATATTTTATATATGTTTCTTTTTAAAAAAAACTTTTTTGAAGTAGATTATTAAAGTATCGGAATAAGCAATTTCATCGTATAGTTAAAAATAGTAGTAAGAAATAGATAGAAATAGGTTTGTCAGTCACAATCAGTCAACTAGTGTACCGTGATTCCTATAGAGCTTTGTTGCTATCATCCGGGAAACTCCCGCATTGGTCAATAAGCGGATGATTAATAATAGAAATTAGTGGTTTACAATCGGTAAACATATAGTGCGAACGAATTCCCTGTTTTCCTTTCTATCGGAAGTATCATTAGATCCTATACAATAAAAAAAATTCGCTCATTTGGTTGCAATAGCAGTTCAAGGTTATTTTCTACTAAAGGATAAGTGCTAGATTGTGGTCCATAAATTAGTTATTGTAGCACATAACGTCCTCGAATGTTCTCAGTTAATAGTACTGGGCCATCGGGTACAAACGTTTGGTCCGTTCGAGCCCGATCTTGGAATTAGTTCAGGTTTATAAGTTTTAAACTAAGATAAATAGATAGCAACCAATAGTTCATTATAATTGAAACATATATGTTGCTTTATTTCATAGCCAAGGCTGCCTTATCAGGTCATAACTCCGAGTATTTTTGATAGTAGAATACTGTTTAATACATAGCAAATTACACTTCTGCTTCTGAGTTGTTCGCGCTTATTTAGTACTCATCTAAATAATAGATAAAAGGTCCGTTGTACTAGATGCGGTTAGGGCTTTACGTCAGCTCTATATCAGCAGAATTGATGAATTATTATCGCTGGCACAAATGGCGCAATTAACTGGATAGACTTTCCATAGATATCCAAGCAATTAGTGAAATGAGATCAGGCAATGCTGGCCAGGATCATTGCCTGATCAGGCCAGGATCAGACAATGCAAAATGAACAACTACTCAATATATCATTCTGGAAATAATAATGGAGATTAATAATCTGAACACCTCAGGAACAATCCGCAAGGACCGTATTTGTATACGTACTTTAGAGACAGTAAAAAACTAAGAGGATCATATGAATTTTACAGAGGATACCTACAGAATTAGTGTAAGAGGAAAGAAATAATTATGGCCACTATTTACAAATTTAGTCGATAGTACTGTAAACGCTTGGAAATATATAATAACTATAATTCAAATCCTATTTGGCCATAACACTAGTGAATATTGACTGGTTGCAATATTAGCCCTGAAATTGATGACCAAACAGGACCTAGTCGACTATATGTTACGTCTATGACACTGAACTCAAGGAAGCCATACAAAAGTGCGTTACCAGCTGAAGTAATATTTGAAAGTAACACAATATACATGTACATAAAGTGTAACGTACATCTACTTCATACCGTTTCAAAGTACTCCACATACGTTAATAAATTTATGTCACAATGAATGGGTGGTAATCCTGCAGTTATGAGCTCTTGGAAATTAATTAAAATATAGTGGTTCAAAGAGGATTTTATTTGTGGTGGATACTGATAAGTGCGGAGATACCGGAAAGCTACTGAATTAAACAAAAAGTAGAAAACTGTAATACGTGATAAAGGTATAAAGACGTGTAATAGGAGTGTTACGGACAAAAAAAGCTAGTCCAATAAACCGGCGCACTCAAGAGGGGGTTTGGCGTTAGAACCCTCCAGAGATATTAGAAGAGACATGGCCGAGAACGTGAAGAAATGAGATGGAGAGAATAAAAAATTAGATATAAGGATAATAGAAATGGAGGAAAAAGAGCATCTAAGGCTAAAAAGGGAAAGAAAGCTCAATATAATTATTTACGGTGCGCCGGAGGAAATTCGAGAACGAGATGATTTATATAAGAAGGTGTTTATGAAAATTAAGTGCAGGTCAAGAATCATGGACGCCTTTAGACTGGGAAAAGAGATGCGTAAGGAGAAGCTGAGACCAATTCTCTTTAAATTGGAAAGAAGGGAGGATAAATTATAGATAATGGAAAAGAAAAAGTTATATTGAAAGGAGCAAGGATTTTTATTAAAGATTATTTAACTGATGAGGAACGGAACTCGCGAAAGGAGAGTTTAAGGGAAGCTCAAGGTTTAAAAACGGGTAGAAAGAGGATAAGAATGGGACATAAGGCCCCTCAACTTCGAATTCAGTTGTAGAAATGGGATTCTACAACTGAACAATGAGATGAGAATTCAGTTGTAGAAATGGGAGGGAGACCAGTTGTGGAAATAGGATGAGAGAAAAAAAAATTGGCATCTGTCGATAGGAATGGTGAACATAGGGTTGTAGGTCAGGAAGGAGGTGGCGTGGGTAGAGCGAAAAACTAGAATAAGTTGATAGTGGATGTGAGAATTAGAAGTTGAAAATACGATGGTAGGGGTGGCAATGGAAGGAGGAAATTTAGGAAAGAGAATGGAAGAAGAATGAAGTGGTCAGATGAAGAACGGGATCAAAGTGGAGGAGAAAGGAAAGAAATTGAGTGATTTAAGTAAGGAAAGTCGAAAGAGAAAAGAAGAAGAAGATGGGCGAATTGCGCCTAAAGAAGTGTTTACTGATGACGTCATGACTATGAAAAACAAATTCCAATATATAGTTACAAATAACCAATATACAGTTACAGTATGTGAGTCCAGTCGCTTTTCATTTTCCTTCGAAATTTATAGTGGCGCTTCCGATAACAAGAATCCAAAAGACGCTCCAGATCTTGGAGCAGTATCGAATGTCGCTGTCCGTTTGTCAAAACACATTCCAGTTTTCGTAAATAATATGTCTATTTTGACTATGTTTATACCTCTCTTGGTCTGATGACTTAGAAGTAGGAGAATCTATATTTTGGGTACTGTACGTACTAATCATGCACCCAGTTGTAAGCGTTTAAGTGATGCAACTCTGAAGGAAACGAACTGAATGTGACTGTGCAGAAGAGTAAGTTAGTAGTGCAACAGTATCAACATTTCCTCTGTTCTGTTGTACGATACTAAAACAATACGACTTTTATCAACCTATGTAGACATAAAACCAGTTCAATCCACAAATAAAGGAATATAATCGGCACATGGCAGGTGTTGATTTAATGGATTATTGCTAGGACGCTAGCGTATGCGGATGCAGACTCGCAAATGGACTAGCCATATATTTTTCCACCTCATCGACGCAGGTATCTATGGGCAATATCTACATACTATATATCATCGACTCCATCCAGAAAAAAAGTGGAGCTTCCACTGTTTCAAACTGAAGTGGCAGAATCGCTATGTAACTATGAAAATCTAATACAGAAAAAGACCGTAGGTCGGCCAGGATCAAGAGCTTCGCCAAAACAAACAAAATGGGTATATATTTCAATAGAAGACATTTGATATGATCATGTGGGCCATTGGTGTGTATTCTGAAATCGATACGGGAAGAAGCAGTGCAAAATCCAAAACTGTAACTGGGAAACCCAAGCTTTTGCGTAAAATGTAATCTAAGTTTGTGTATTTCTCCTGCAAAAAGATGCTTTTATAATTTTCATACCAAGCCAAATAAATAAAAGCAAACGGTCTATCTTCACATTTTATATTTTTATTTTAATAAATAAATTAAATCAAGACTTGTCTAAAATTCTATCATTTATTGAACAACTCTGCCTATAAACGGTTTCCCCTTTCTACCTGCACCAATTGACATGGATATCAAAATTAAATTTTGATATCAAATTTGTGTTTTTCGCCATTAAATTACTCTAATACGAAGTTATTACTTAACCAAAAATTGATGCTGCATTCCAGGGTTAAACTGAACTGTGAGGAGGCTATCGAAAAGCGTGTTACCAGCTGAAGTAAGATTTCACAATATTGGTCATATTTAAATTAAAGATGAGAATAAAGTGAAAAGAAGACGTAGTCAGTGCAAAAATAACGCAATATAAATGCTCAAAATGTGTTATGTATATCTATTGCCAGACCGTTTCAAAGTACTCCACACACGTTAATAAATTAAAAAGTCACAAATCCCAATATTGCGTGTATGAAACATTTTGTTGTTCAATTTGTAACCACAAAAAAATTTGTGTTACTGTATGGGTAGAAATGTTTATAATAAATAAGTTTTGATCTGATATTTTTATTTTAGTTTAACCTTTGGAATTTAATGGGTTAATATGTTAAATAAGATAATGACTACCCTTTTTTTTATTACTCAATAAATAATTATACCTTTAATATATATGATACTTACAAAATGCTTTTGCAATAGCAATGCTTTCTAATATGGAAACAAGTGGTAAAAATATAATCGCACTTCCACACTCTTCAATAATATTAAGAAATGTATGCGTCGTTCCATTGTTAGTAATGCCAAATGAAGGTGACTTAAACGGCGGTAATCCCTGACTAACCTTATCTAAAATTTATATAATAAACATAACATATTTCTTATTAATATAGGTATTCTATATGTACACATGTTACTGTAGATGCCCGAATATTGGTAAATCTTAGGTTTTACTTACAAATCCTAGGATTTTTCAACATGAGCTGGTTAATATAGAATGAGACCGTTGTTTTGGTTTTTACCATTAATGTCTGGTGTACGCTAAGTTTTAACAATGACGATTAGTAAATGTTGGTTTAGAGAACAAAACAATGTAATATAATTAGAAAGTATTTATTAAGTATTAAAATGATTAATCATGTCAAGTCAACTACATCATTTTAAAACATTTTCAAAATGGATTTTAACAGTAAAATTAAATTAAATTTTCTTCTTACAAATTATAATACCTATGCTGGCAAAGATAATCAATCCTGATAGTTTTTATCATTCGGTATTAACATTTATTGTCATTATTTATTGTCTTTATCAATAGCAAAAACAAAGGATTTTATTTGTTGAAGCATAGTGAGCTATTGTGGTAAACTATATTGGAATTACAAAGCAATCTTGACGACTTGCGCATGCACTTCTTCGTCGTGCATTTTTTAAGACAGTTGGATTTTTGAATCTTTGTCCTCCGGTCAAAGACAATTTTCCGACAACTTCTCGAAGGCTCACCTCTTTATCTTTAACAATTTCTTCAACAATCTTTATAAAGTCTTCCGGTATAAGGTAAATTGATATTGTGTATAAAGCTGCTTCAATACCTACACCAATTTTGGTACCCAGTTGGTAAAAACGGTAAAAATCGTTGTCTCTAACATCTATTACAACTGCAATAGTGCTTTTTGGGTTACTTTTAGCTTTGTCAATTTCAGGTACTTTAAGCCTTACATTTTGACCAATTTTCACATTTGGATATTTATCAATCGTGACATTTGGATATTTATCATTTATCAGACGTGACATTAATTTTTTTAACTTGTTTCTCCAAACTAAATTTTGCTTCATTTCTTATTGTCACTACAGATTCAATCTTTTCGGGTATTGCCTCTATAGTTACACAAACTTCCTCAGATTGCCTGCTGATTTCTCTCTCTGAATAGGGGTATTGTATTCTTTAGATTTCGTATTCTTCTTTGTTTTATTCTCGAGAGTGCTATTTCCCAGGTAGCACAAATATTCTAAGTATATCACAAACAAGTGCTATACATGTTCTGAATATTCGATATTTTACTAGTAGATTCTACGTATATGTTGTGACCATTTCTTCCCAGATAGCACATACTAAGTATATTTTTCAGGGACATTCTATGGACATTTTACAGTAATGTGCTAAGAATATTCCGAAGGTATATTTTTTGGTCTCTCCTTTAACATGCATTCTTCTTGATCTACTCATGCGCTAGTTTGTTTCTTGCAGAAGCTTAACATTCTGCTATAAGTATGCGTCTGGAAACACAATATGGCGTTATAAACACTTGATTGTGTCTAAATAAGTAAACCTTACAAATAACTGGGAATATCCAGTTATAATAATTTAATTAATTTAAGTAAAATTCTTTGTTTTAATGTATTAAGTGTTGGTGGTATAATGTGATCAAAACGTAGGGACTTCGCAATAAGAGGGATGATGTTCACCAATAACAGTGAAATGCTGTGTGTAGTCATATATGAGGTAAGTGTTCTCAAACACATTTTATATTTTGGTAGTAAAAGATGAACATTTTGTGATTAAACATTTTTTAAATAAATATGCTACAATGTTATATGCATTTCATATAAATCTCACTCAATACAATGTATAATTTAATGCACATATTAAAGTTATTTACTATGGTCAAATAAATCTAAATCCAAATAAAACTTGTTCAGCCTATAAATATGAATAACTTGACATATTAACCAAAAGTTAGTATGCCTGAATTATCCATGTAATTAATATATTGTTATGAGCACCAGTAACTACCCGTTATGCAGCCTCATCTGTTTTAAAAATGACACACGATGAATGTATTTTGAGAATTATATTGTTACAATTAATTAGATATTCATTTGATTAAAGGTAGTAATACATGAAAAGTTACGAAATATTAAGATAT
>WYDF02309834.1:0-15044 GCA_009867245.2 Adranes taylori | reverse complement strand
TCTCTTGAGTCTGAGGCTAGCGAATGAGTATGTGTATAGTTTTTGACAATTTTTCTTTTTAAATTTCTATTACTTTTATCAAATTTTTCACAGTGGTTCGAGTAGTGTGGAGTAGTACATTTATTTCAGTATCTGCCTAGTTTTTATTCATCTTTACATATTTATTTTTATCTAGTGTTTTAGTTTTTACAATTTTATTATATCCTTCACATATTGAAATTTTTGAAAAAATAAATATGCATTTAGACGTCTTATGGTTTTTTGTTTCTATATCTATCCTTGTAAATAAGTCTTCATTTGACTAAAATCAGATGAGTGATTAAACGATACAAGTATGTGCTTACCTTCATCTGCTTTCATTTTAAATATGGAGTTATTTTTTTAAATTTCGCGTTAGTCAACCATATTGCCCCATTGCGCGCTAAAATATATCTAGTAACTTTTTGCCCCCAAAATTTTGACAACCGGAAGTGTTCTGTCATCCGCTATATTGGATTTTTATTTTACAGCTGTCAAACAAAAAAACTATTTATGTTAGACCCCAAAATAAAGAAAAATTAATGCTAGACGGACCGGTTACAGTTTTAGAGCGATTTTGGAACACCTTCCGGGTGGCTGCTTAGAATCGGATAACTACAACTACTGGCGGGATTGGCACGTGACGCCTTGGTCTTATGAATTTGTCCGCTTTGGCGCGGTCTGCTGAAATTTTTGAGATTTCTCCCTACAACCGCATTTGAGTCACTCTTTCTATGCCCGCTCTATGTAAAATTGAGGTCGCTTGGTCCTACACTTGTTCTCAAGCTTTATTTTTTCAACTTTCATAGGAACCGAGATATTTAATGTAGTACAAAGCCGGTTTCAAGTAAGTCGATCCCAAAGTTTACAAAATAAAACACCCTCTATATATCTTCGTTTGTAATTTTAGAACAAATTTATTTTGTTATCGTTGTAATGCAAATCGGAAGAGCTACTAAAATATATGAAAATATACAGGGTGTTTCTAAAAGGTTTTTGAAAAAAAAATTAATTGGTCAAATTTAATGTTCCCGGTCAAATTACTCCGTCAAGTATATTCAGTTCCCCGGACTGGAAAAATTGAGGCTCCCTAGTCTTACATACGTTCCCCAGATTTCGATATTTCAGCATTCATAGGAACCGAGATATTTAGGGTATTACACTTTTTTCAAGGTGAAATTACTCCGGTGGTATGACGTGCGAGTTTTTTAAACTCGCTTAATCGATTAAGTATTAAAGGTACCTTCGACCCAAGAAATTTTTAAAAATGTTGCGAAACTTCGAGAAACTGGACCCTAAAGTTAGCAAAAGAAAGAACACCCCTGTATATATGTTAAATTGTGATTTTGGAATGAAATGTTTCAAACAAAATCGACGGGCTTTTATGTAGCCTATACAATATAGTTATTCGAATGACTTATCTTTTATCGTTCCTAAGATATTTCTAAAAGTTTCTTGCGTCATTAAGCTTCAATGTGACAAAGCTTCAATGTGAGTAATTTCAATACAAGAGACGTACTAAGGTGCAAAAGAAAAAATTCTCTAAACATGAATTCTATATCTTTCATGTACCTATACGTATTACATACATGTATGGTATATGAAAGATAAAAAAGAACGACAAAGAAATGGAGTACAAGTCAGTTGCTGAGAGAGATCAGGACTTCTGGAAATGCCTTGAATGCTATGATCGCTTTAAGACAATAATATTCTCAGCTCGGATATCTCAAGTTATGTTACGTATTGAGAAATTAAATAAGAATGAGAATTGTCGAGCAATTGTTTGACATTCTCTAATACGACAGGGTTTCTAGTACAGAAAACAAAAGAGAAGTTTGTTAGCGGATAGTAACTCATTTTACTATAGATATTAAAACAAATAATATATATTAATTAAATTATAATTAATTAGATAATTCTCCTCATTAAACACATATCGTATTAATAAATGAATCAAAAGTAATTAGAAAAGGCCATCTAAATAATATACCTGTATAAAACCGCTATGTAAAATATTTAAAATATTTATCCCTCACAAAATATTTACACCTCCAGATACGCGATTTAGCAATTACTGAAACAACAGCTGCAAATGTTACCGTGGTTTGTTTGAGATAGCACAAACAAACCACGGTAACAAAGCCAAAAGGAGAAACTCTACGCATAGCCACAACAATCAGCATCGTAACAGTCACCAGAATAAAAGAGTCTCAATATATATGTTTGTCTATACGACCGGTTCTTTGTTGTAATTATTTTTAATTTATTTTTAAGGAGGTCACAACAGATTCCCAATATAGATTAATTTTTACTACCTAACAGACTTTGTTCCGTTAAATTATTTCTTTTTATCGGTGTTTTTCAGTTCTGAAATTCTTGATGATGAAATACCCCACTATATAGAGCAGTGACAAACACTTCCTACTCCTCTGGCTAATATAAAAAGCATGCTCAAGATGCTTTGAGCACCTATTTGAACAATCAAATTTAATTATGCAAGTCTAAGCAGAATTTCGATCTGTCTCGCGGATCTCGCCCAATGAAAAACTGGTTTACACTGGGAAGAGCTGTTACAAGTACTAAGAAAAAGTACTACGAGTAACTTCTAGTAATAAGAAACAAACTCTTTTTAAAAGTATTTGGAGTAATAAGTAATTTTACATGAAAATTACTTAAAATACATTTACTGGTTAAAATACATTTTAAGTACTTTACGTACTTTTTGTTTCAAACAAGTAAAAGTATCCAGTACGTTTTAGACAAAGTACTGAAGTAAAAGTATTCACTATCTACAATTTGAAAGTACTGGAAGCAAACTGTTCATTAACAAGAAAAATATCATATATTTTTGAAATTATAAAAATATTTCAAAAATATTGTATTAAACATTTTGATATTGTAAATATGAAAATATTATTCCGCGAGATACTGGCATAATCCGGACCATGCACTGGATGATCCCTGATGTCTCTACTCCTCCATCTCTACTCCTCCGTCTCTACTCCTCTGTCTCTACTCCTCCGTCTCTACTCCTCTGTCTCTACTCCTCCGTCTCTACTCCTCTGTCTCTTCTGCTTCTACTCTCCACTCAAATAAAGAATCCGCAACTTTCCAGGCACAAAAGAAAGCCTGTACGATTTACAAGTTGTTAATGTTATTTATATGTATGTGTTCAATACTGTAGACCATAATAATAAAGTAGCCCTCTAATTTATACAACATAATTGAGCACTGATTAGTAAAACGAAAATTAAGTTTATTTGATATTTTAATATTTCATCATATGTAAATATTCATGAAATTCTAATGGATCAAATATATGTAATATTAGTTGAGCAAAATTGCAAAATTAAACAAATTAATTAAGATGCATTTTCGTTTAATATCAAAAATATAATATGTGTAAATGCACTATGTAGGTAAACTTGTTCAAACTTATAAGGTCAAGTTCATACATATTTTGCATGTATACTAAATTTACCTACACATTATATCGTGCGAATAGAAATAGCATCTATAGTGTGATCAATTTATTGTGACATAAATCACAATATTGTGTTATATTTGTAACTATTTATTCTGATGGTTAGTATCAGAAATCGACCAGTAAGTTATCGTCACTTAGGGTTTAGGTGTAAGATATAAATTTGGTTACTCCCTGTAATAAGTTCCCTAAGTATCAAATGGTACGGGAACATTACAGTAACCAAGTTGTTCTAGCTATAAAAACTTGTTCAACAAGAAAGGTTTCTACAAATAAAACTTAAATGATAGTGAAAATGTAAAAGAGAATTAATTAAAACCAAAAATAATTTAAAAATAATAAATAGTACTTTCAATGCCAAAAGGGCGATAGTAGAAGGGATTGGAGAGTTCAGCGCCATTTTACTCAGCCAAGCATTCTAGGGTTAATCTATTTGCGCTTGCACAGCCACGCCGCCCCCTGATTAAGTCAACAAATTCCTGGGCTGTGATAGGTGGACGTCATCAATACTACTCCCTGATTGACTGTTTGAGATGATGACGTTATAACAATCGACCAATAAGACAGCAGTGCGCAGTGCTGCGCGCACTATAATGGTTTGTTCCCCCTACTCTAACGCTTTGCTCCCGCCACAACTACTCCAACCCTAACGCATACAAACGATAATTAGTACGCAATACTGGTTAGATATTGCGCAATATTACTTAATTGTTGCGCAATCCAAGATGACCTCCGAGTTCAGTATAAACAAAAAGTCACATGACATCAATATTTGTAAGCAAAAAAGCAAGCGGTCGCGTTGTTTGAAAACCAAAAAGCAAATGGTCTCGTAAACAAAGAAGATCCGCCCCGCAGATCTGGTGCGTGAACATTCAAGTTTGAATTCAAATTATAACGGTTTTCAAGGTGGCCGCCAACCCGACCAGCTGATGATTAGAGGTTATGCATTACGGAAGTGATCGGCTATTGCGCAACTCAAATGACTTGCAGATATAAGAGAGGTTTTAATTCTATTTGAGAGGATTGTTATGTATTACAAAACATTGCTTAGACATTGTGTAATTACTCATGCTTAATATACAAATTTAAAGTGACACAAGATCTGCAATACCCTTTGGTTATCACCGACGTATTTTGTGCTCAGCTAAGATACTGCATAATAATGAGGTGTAATACTGAAAAAAAAATTCCGCACGAAGTTAAAGGATGATACCCGAAGCCGAAGATACACGAAGTTAAACGATGATATAATGATGATTTGAGGTTATGTATTACACAATACTGCTTAGTCAATATGTAATTACTAATGCTTACTATACAAATTCATCCTAACACAAGAGCTGCCTTGCTCTTTGGTCATCACCGACGCATTTTGTGCTCAGATAAAATATTGCGTAGTAATAAGGTGTAATACTGATTAGAAATTCCACACGAAGTTAAACGATCATACCCGAAGCCGATGATTCGCGAAATTAAACGATGACACCCGAAACCGAAAAGACCCGAGACCGATAAAGCACGAAGATAAACGATACCGATTGTTTACGTCAATGCACAAATTACCTATCTTCAGGTAAGTATACATGTCTTCAAATGTTGAGGATTTACCATTTACTGGAACCTCTAGGTGTCCCGAAACGAAAGCTGAAAGCTAAGCTTTCAAAAATGCCATTTGCGCATCCCTACTATTAGCCCTCAACCCGAATAGATGCATCTTGGTCGGTTGGAGTTGATTTTCTGGCTGCCACAAGGTCCGTAAGTGAAAAAAGTCAATATTTCCCTTTCTGGTAAAGCTAGATCAACGATATAAAGTTGATGGGATACAGGACTTAAGGCTGTACGAATCCCATAAGTTAGTCTGACTAGACTTGTGAACAAAATCGGTCTACAGAAAATTATAATTTATTTAGAAGATTACAATTATTTTTCTTTTTACTAAACCTGGATCAACTAAACAAAGTTTATGGGATACAGGATATAAGGCTCTATGAATAAAAGGCTTTTATAGAGAGTTCACCCTCCCACACTAGGAGCCTAGAGCATCCACAATTTCTCTATTTTTTTTTTTTTAATTTGGTGGATGCTTCCGACCTTACTGTATAATATACAGGATACAGTACATAAGGCTCTATCAATTTCATAAGATAGTATGATAACTGAAGATAAATTAGATTAAAAGGGGTTATATAAATAAACAATGTTATATACAATATATAACTAAAGCTTTGCTATGACAACAAATGTATGTGTGTGTTTGAATATTTAGTTGGTAATACAAGAAAATATATTTAGTTGGCAAACACGGGAAAATATATTCCATTATGTTCTAGAATAAATTCTAAGTACAAGTGCACTTGAATATTTAGTTGGCAACACTGGAAAAGGTATTCCTTGTTCTATATGATGTAATAAATATATTATTCCATTATGTTCTAGAACAAATTGTGAGCATACATGTAACTGAATATTTAATTGCGTAAGAAGGAAATTGTTTAGTTGGCAACACTGTTAAAAAAATAATTTCTTTTGAAAATTACTATTATTTTTTTTGTACTAAAGCTGAATAAACGAAACAAACTTTATGGGATACAGGGCATAAAGCCCTATCAATCCCTTTAGGATAGCATGACTAAAGGTTGTAAACAAAATGGCTCTATAGAAAATTATAGTTTTCTTTTGAAAATTGTTAATGTGTTTTTCCTTTCAATTAAAGTTGGACCAATGAAATATAGTTTATAGAATACAGGATATATTTCTCTATACAAAAGGGCTCTATAGAAAATTATAGTTTATTTTCAAAACTGTTAATGTGTTTCGTTTCTGCTAAAGTTAGGCCAATGAAATATAGTTTGTAGAATACAGGACGTAAAGCTCTATTAATCCTTATAGTTAAGGCTAGTGAGCTAAATAGCTTTTTATAAAATTGAAAGTTGGAGTGGAGATAATATATAAAATTTAAGTAATATATTAATAAAAATAATATAACTTGTTTTAAAAATACATTTATTCATAAATATTGAAATGCTGTTTACATTAGAAAATATAATTATTTAATCATTTTCATTGCTTCTTTCAGTTTCTTTTTTATGAATCATTAATAAATTGAACATTTTTCTTACAGTTTTAAACCGATTTTGTTGATAATCTTGAATTAGTATATTTGAATTATTAATAGTTTGATCTGAATGGATGTATCTTATTTTAATTTGATCAGAAAATAAACCTTTTAACTTTGAAAACGGTGCAACATGTAAGATTAACTACAGCATACTGGTCTTGCAGCGTCATAAATATCATCTTATCAGACAACCATTTTTTTTACCACTTTGCTTTTTTATTTATTATGTCCTCGATCCGATGACAATATAATTTGGCCCTCAACCCAACAAACTCGTACAAAATTTTCCCTCCATATTCATCTTTCATCAGACCGGAAACAGCTTTGTTTTTAGGGGCACATTAAACTGGTTATTGATGGAAAAATTGGAGGTACCAAATCTATGTAAATTTTGTTTTATGTCGTCGTAAATTAAGATTTTCAATGAGAAATGGTGAATCATTGTGTGCAGAATGCAGCTATTCTGGATACTCAAGATCAACTTCCAAAAAGTTACATTTAGGGGAAGTATCTGAGATATTCATTATACTAAAATGAGAAATTTCCTCATTAGATAAGAATTTAAATAAGCCCGATGGGAGAGGTTGACTGAGAGCCCATCCATATAAGCTGTTAGCATCCAAATAAGCCAGGCATATTTCTGGTTTAGTAGGATGGTATTTGAGCAGATTGGGGGTTTGAGATATCATGTACTTATTATTAGCATACGCCTAGCGCAAAGAACATTGACTGATACAGCCGCACATACCATTTCTAATGAAATGGAGCATTTTCCATATCAGTCAATAGTTCCAATTCAATCTTGGTACTTTTCAATATGGCGTTCTAACGTCAACCCGGCGCTGTGAAATATTGGGCAGGATCCAAGTTGTAAGCTTTATGACACATCGAAATTTCTCAAAGATATCGGCTAATAACAAGACATCAGTTTGTCAACATAAATTAGAGTATTGGAGCAATCTTGCAATATCAAAGGTATTCCAGACATTTTGAGCATGTAAATACACTTCGTCTAGTATAATAGTTTTTGTCATATATTTGTAAAATAATTCTTTATCAGGTAGCTGAGTGTCATTTAATTTAGAAAAAGAGTTCATGTATTGGTAAGAGAAACGCCCCTTACGTTTGACTAGATTAAATTTCAAATCATGAGAGAAGTATTGATGCGTATGGATAAGTTGGTCGGGTTTGAAGTTTTTAGCAAATTTTTCAATTGAAGTTGCCATAAATTTGAAAGTCTGCGAAACGTAATTTAAAAGAAATTCGATGTACGAAGCCATATTTATCAGTATATGTACCCAAATCAATATTCTTACCAAAAGAAATGTACTTTTATATTTCTTTCTATATTTTCCATATTTTCCAATATATTCTATATTTTCCTCTTCGGAAGCAAAATTTTTAATAAAGAGATGGGCATGATAACTAGATAGGTTATGGAAAAAATGGGAATAAATTTAGCTGTCTGATAATGTAAATTACAAGAGGGATGGCTTGCACCTCTAAATTAACCAGTTAGGTGACAATGGTCGGCCATACGTTTATCCCTCAGGGATTTGGAACAAATATGACAATTTGCGGCAGTATTTAAGTGAATATGCCGCGCACGAGACAAGTTAGGCATTGGGATAATAGGCCGTAATTTGGTTTCAGACAAACGCTGGACATCCTCTGTTAACTTCTCGATAAACACTTTAGGACAATCAATACTAGTATACGTTACAACTTATGTTTACATTTGTATTTTTAATTGGAATAAATAATTCTTATTTACTATTAATGTGTTTATTTACTATAAATGCGTTTATATTAAATAACTGGCTTTGTCCCAGTGCAGTACTTTTATATAATTTATGTATTTAATCTATTTCATGTGTAACAAGGGTTGTTGTAGTAAATTTAAGAGACGTACTGAAGTAAAATTCAAGATCTATTAAATCTGAATCATATAACTTTCATTCACCCATACCTGCCTACATACAATATTTAATGTAAATAAAAGATAATAATTATATTAAATTTAATACGAATGATTTTTTTAAATAAACAGCATTATATTTTCTGAACTAGCTTTAGATCCAGCACGTCCAAGTTATCGTGGATTACTTACATTTCACAAAGGATTAAACAAATTCGACGCTCAATTTGTTGATGTAATTCATGCTAATGGAGGCGGGATAGCAATAGAAGATCCAATTGGAGTTGTAGATTTCTATCCTAACGGTGGAACAAGTCCACAACCTGGATGCGAAGTATATCCAAAAGTAAGTTTGTGAAGATGCTATTTCTTTATTTTTTGTTAATTAAGTAGTAATATGATCAGTGACGTATGGACGATATGGCACACAGAATCGTAGTATCAGCGCCACTAATAGTGGCCCAAGTTGACTTTACGCACTAGTTCCAATGCGAAACTAAATTAATAAAAAGTTTATTAATTAGATAAGTGTTAATTTCGAAGATTGCAAATGATAAGGAATTATAAGAATTAGTCTTCAAACATTAAGCTAAGGCGGACACGTGTTCCTGGCTTCGGATATAGCCGTTATCAATATCTTCTCTTTCCAACCATAGGCGCAAGATCTCATTGCATCGGGTCACGAATCCAATACTTAATCAGTACGCTATATGTCTCTTGAAAACTAGTTCTTATAATTTATAATTTCTATTTTGAACGTAAAATGTATGCAAATTTACATATATTAAGATGTTATAAATTTAGTTATTCGCTGTATACTGCATTTGACATAATGCAAAGTATTAGCTGTGTGTAATGTGTTTGGACGGAATAGCATTTTACAAATTGTGATGAACTATTAAAATGTTTTTGTAACTAACCAATGAAACAAGAGACTTTAAAAATTAAAGTTCGCCTCGCATAAACGTCTATTGCGTTCTTTTTCTTTGAAGCGTCGGATCACCTCAAAAATGACCAAAGTTGTTTCTACAGTGAACTTAATTGAAAGTGGATTTTAAACTGTCAAAGCACAACACCTTTTTAATACCTGTAGTTCATCTCCAGTATTAGAGTACGTACTAAAAGGATATTTTAAATGAAGAATATAAAGAAGTATTTACAATAAGCAGTAAAACAAATTTTAATTAGACATTGCAAGTGATAAGGAAATTAAGGTTTTAATGTTTTTGATTTACGTTTTAATGACTTAAAGTTTAATTTGGAATTAATGTTTTATTTTTTAATCTTAGTTCCGTTTTGACCAACAAAGTTTTAGAATTAACATGCGAAAAATGGACAATAAATTGGTTAAAATCTATATAATGTTAGGAATGAAAATTTTTTTTTGATAGATGTACAAATATTTTCATAATTTTAAATATTTTAAAAGATGCGCAATTCAAAATTCTTGCCATGTGCGCCATTTTATATAAATAAGCTACTGCATATAATAATATATTGCTTCGAGTTAATGAAAGCTTCGAGTTTCATAAACGTAATGAAAATATTAATGAAACAGAAGCGAATTAAATTTAGTACTTATAATACACAATTTACTTGTAATTCACATTAAAATTGTGTAATACACAATTTGAATGGGGCCACACCCAATCAATATTTTGATTGTCCTACTAGTTTAACACGAATCAAGTGTCTAGTGAAGTTTTGAACTTGCCAATCTGAAATTCAAAAACTCGGGTTCTCATTAAAATACAATACCTGCGGTATTCAGAACAATACTTTTATTACAAACAAGTTTGTTACTTTCAGAGCAGAGCTAGCCCAGCAAATAGTAGGAGCGCCCAAGGGGCGGCATCTTTTAATTTTAATAATTCACATACTCAGCAAAATAATCTCTGGCCGGCCCCGTTTCAAAGTCAAATAAAATTCTCCAGATATGATAATATTTAATTTAGCCTAAATACATTTATGTATTTACGGTAGGCGTTTAGTCTTGAAAATAATTAAAGAAATACAGAAATGATCAAATTCTTAAATCAGCAAATGATTAATTGAATAATACAGAATGGACAAAGAAAAGTTAAATAAGAAGCAAAAGAAAGGAAAATAAGAGAAGTAAAACAAACATACAGTACAAAATAAGTAGAAATATAGAATTAGGCCTACAATATAAAATAGGTTCAAAAATAATACAATCCATGTTAATACACAAGTCGGCTCTAAGCGGTAAGCGAGGAGCGCTTTATGATTTGGGGCGTAAAACGCAAAAATATACTATCACATGGTAAAAGTTTCATGGCACAAAGGTGAAACAAAATAGATATTAGACAAGTGTATAAGCATTGTAAATGCGTTTATTCACCTTGTTGGCACGAGGACAGCAATTAAAATATGTTTCTATCGTACATAGCGATATTAAGTACCTGTTGATGGTGGTGTAATCTTTTATAAAAGGGGCTGCTAGACAATAGAAACACATTGCTTGAAATGTAAATTAGAAATCTTTTCTTTATTATAAAAATTAGTCTATATGTATTAAATGCTATGGCACAGTATTGTAATATAAATAACTAATTTCTGCATAAACTCTTATCAATGCAATGACTTAGCGTTTTTAAATATAGATGCATTCAGTTGGTTCTCATGACTGCTTAATATTTTTATCAATAACACTTCTGTTGTCGCGTGCTAAGAATTGACACCGTTTTACAGATTGACTTTTGTACGCATAAAGTGCAACCTAGTATTATGTTATTTTGTTAGCTATCTTATTATTAACATATTATAGTAGGAAACAGATTCCGCAAGAGTGGATAAAGGGAGAAATATTGCCGGCTTTTAAAAAAGGTAATAGGATGGAGCCAGAGAGCTATATGGGTATTACCATTATGAAATAAGAGAATTATGGAATTTCTGAAAGAGAAAAACATAGTTGGTAATACGCATTATGGATAGGTGAAGGAGGGGAGAGGAGTGATAGATAACATTGTTGTGTTAAATTTTGTAATAAATCAGGAAATCTCACAACGTAGAAAATTATATTTAAAGTTTTACGGTTTAAAGAAAGTATTTGATAACGATCAGAAGGAGATGTTGTGCAGAAAGATGAGAGAAGCATGTATACCTTTGAAATTAACGAAGCTTGTAAAAGGGTTATATGAGGATGCGATGAGATTATATGAGGATGAGTTCCGATCATTAAAATTGAACTGAAACGTTGTGATATTGAAATTTGAACTGAAGATGTATATGAATTGAATTGAAACACCGGTATTTTAAAGTCAATTTGATGTGTCGACTTAAATATATTATAATTACATCTGAATTATTTGGATTTATTTGAATCGGTATTATTTTTAGTCAGAATTTGGAAAATGTATATATGGTATACTTATTTTGATACAATGAAACCATTTTCAAATAAAGAAAATTAAGAGTCTTTCTTTCAATAAATTTTAATTATAAGCAGCGACATTTAAAAATCACAACTCGTGCTACAAATAAACAGATTTTTATTTCCACAATTCATTTTATTTCGACAGATAATTTTTTTTACAATTTGTTTATTGATTTATTTTGTCCAAAAAGGCGGAAACATTTATAAGAAATAATAAGAATTATGTTACCTTTTAAACAATGAGCTTTTATTTTTGAAAGAGAAAAGAATTTTGCTGATTCATCATACGTGAGATTTTTTACACTTTTTTGAAATGATTACTATTTTAGATTTATCAGACTTAAATTTCAAATTGTGCTCTTTGCAATCGTGCGCGCTGTAACTGAAATAGACCAAAATGCATCAATTAGAGTTAATGGATAATCACAGCTTCCCAGTTTTGGGGCCCCAGCGACCCATGTGGGGTCCGACAGAGTGAAAAATACCCCAGACAAATACACGGAGAGCCAGTGAAGGTAAATTGGAGCCTGACATAGAGAGTGTACGATTATACATAGAGAGTAAACAGCTTACATACATGCAGAGAAGGGATAGAGAGGGAATACAATACTAGAAGTACATTGAATACACCGAAAGTACATTACAGACAGAGGGTCGGATCACAGACCTTCTTTAGCCTCACAGTAGTGCTAAGGCTAAAAAAGGTCTACGTAAAATAAATATAAGAAGAAGAATAAAACATAACCCCAAATTGAAACGACGAGCATCTCCCAACGCAGGATCCGATGCAGAGCAGAAACACGCACCGCAAAGTCTCCCACGCAAGTCCCAGTGCAGGGTAGAGTCCACCACGCATGTCCCGGCGCAGGGCAGACTCCCCACGTGAACCCCCAAGACCACAGTGCGCAGGCCTTGACGCCATTACACTAAACATATTTTAAAGTCAGGAGTTCCCCCTGAATGACAACCGGAAATACCCTGAGGTTTGCTCAGAAAGGACTATCTCTTACTACTTATATTAGGGAACACAAGAAGCATATTAAATAAAAAGCCGCTCTCCCCCTCAATTACCAATGGCTACATCATTTAATGTACATATTTTTATTATGAAGAGTAATATCCATTCATTGATAATTGTTTTATGTATATGATATATGTATCGATGAAAATCTACTCTTTATTCTTGAAAAGCATATTTACGTACATTTTTGTTAAAATTATTCACTCTCAAGACTGCTGTGATAAATTGCCCACTCAGAGTTTCCAAAAGTAGTCCAAACCCTTTCATAATTTAAGTTTAAGGCACATTTACAGTATGAAGGCCAGTCCACATCCAACGCAGAGATAACATAATTTGCAATTTGATACTTCTCTGCATTGCAGCACAGTCGGACTTAATATAGCGCAGTAGTATAAATAAGAAATCCACCACTACTACATTTCATTTCTAATCTGCTTAAAACATTGTGGTTTTGAATTTTGAATATGAAATTTTAGCTATTTTGAGGTTATGTACGATTTAAGCATCTGGTTTTAATTATAATAATGAAAATGATTATACCACAATCTATACATTTGTAGCTTTACATGAGGTGCCAACATTATCACTGTCATTGTAATGCAATATAAAGTTTTTGAAATAAATGTTAGTACATACGTCTTTTTTGTACATACAGTTTATGGATGCATGCAGCCATCTAAGGTCAGTGCAATATTTTGCTGAAACCATTAATAACTATCAACTTCGTCCAGCACAGTTATGTTTATCTTATCAGTTATTCCAGAAAGGTATGTGTTCGAATCATAGATCTGTTGTAATGGGAGAACATGTGAACTTAAATGCACGTGGAATGTTTTATACAAGAACTAGAAGCCAAAAACCGTTTCTATTTGAGATGAGCAACAAATAAAATTACATATATAGTTAAATATAAAATATATACTTCATAATGTCATAATACTATAATACTGTTTCGTGCCAGCTTATACCGGTTTGAATAAAATTATTGTCCCGCTGATTAGTTTATTTTTGCACTGAATATGAAATCATATCCCTATGTAATTGAGATTGAATAAATATTCATATATTTATACGTTGATATAATCAAAATTGTTGATAATACTGTTTCGTGCCAGCTTATACCTGTTTGAATTAAATTATTGTCCCGCTGATTAGTTTATTTTTGCACTGAATATGAAATCATGTCCCTATTTAATTGAGATTGAATAAATATTCATATATTTATACGTTGACATAATCAAAATTGTTCATAATACTGTTTCGTGTCCGCTTATACCTGTTTGAATTATTATGGGAGCTGATTGGTATATTTGTATTCATATCGAAACGTAGTTGAGGTTGAACTGGTAAATATTCACATATTTATACCCTAATATAATACAAATTGTTCATAATACTGTTTCCTGCTAGCTTATACCTCTTTGTATTATTATGCGACCTGATTGGTTTATTTTTGTATTGAATATGTATCCATATCGAAACGTTATTGAGATTGAACATCTAAATATGCATATATTTATACGTTAATATAATCCAAATTGTCCATGATACTGTTTCGTGACATTTTATACCTGCTTGAATTATTATGCGATCTGATTAGTTTATTTTTTTTACTGAAGACGAAATCATATCGAAACGTAGTTGAGATTTAATAAATATTCATATATTTTTACGTTAATATAATCCAAATTTTTCATAATCTATTTCGTGCCAGCTTATATCTGTTTGAATTATAATGAGTGCTGATTAGTTTATTTTTGTGCTGAAGATGGAATCATATAGAAACGTAGTTGAGCTTGAACTTGTAAAATTATTCAACGCGAAAACTGCTCGTTAGTTGAAAACGGCTTTGTTGATAAAACCTCATCTGGTGCTCTGGTCTTTGTTTAACCTCATTTTATTCTGGAGCTTCGCTACAGACTGCTTTTTCTATTATTACTAGTAGAATGTAGAAAACACACCGTTTTTGATATGGACTGTTTGTAGCATAATGGTGATTTAATTGAGTAACCGTACAGTGGTATAAATACCACATTTGATTTCACTCCAATTTTGACCACTCGGCGTATATTAGTTTTATCACAGACG